>CM017556.1:51431516-51528322 GCA_007844125.1 Sinonovacula constricta | reverse complement strand
TTCTTCGTCTCCTCCCCCCGACCCAATAGAAGGCAAGTAGGCGTGTCAGTCCAATTTCCGTCGTCTTTACACGCGATGTAAGCGTCTCCTTGCAATGTGTATCCTGTATCACACGAGATTACGGCCGAGTCTCCTACCGATGTGCCGTGAGGATATAGTGCGCTTCCATTGTCTGGTGCCGGGTTCGGACAGTTTGCTGGATAAAAGATTGACTCAATGAAAGTCACAACAAACAAACTCTTCCAATATCTGTCAAATCTACAATTTCTGAACAAAACTAACGCACGATAAAAAAGACAGAAATTGAAATGAAAGCAGCATGCACAGGATGCACCTAAGCAGTGACGATATTCAAGCGTTATTACATAATTAAACAGAATGAAATATAGGCTAGACTTACCTATGACAATGCAGGTCGGTCGTGAAGACCAATCTCCGCTTTCTAAGCACTGAATAAATGAGCTGCCGTTTAATGTAAAGCCATCATTACAGCTTACTACTGCTGAGTCACCAAAGGTTGTCCCTCCTGGCGTCTGGGCTGTACCGTTTGTAGGTGTCGGATCACCACAATCTTCAAAAGACAAACAATATCTAAGTCGTTCGCAAGAAATCTTACAGATATTGAAGACACACGTCACAACATTAATGAAATAAGCTTCCAAAGCAAGCCAGACACTATTCGCAAGACAGAACAATAGTTTCATTATCGTAAATACAGAATTTGATACTGCATGTCTTAAAAATTAACTGTAAATGATTCAAGTTTCTAGGATTTTTTTTGTAAAAAACATTAATAAATTCACAATCTAAAAAAAATATTCAAATCTGTAAATTCATTGCTTCCTATATGTACGCCTAATCATTGACAGTCGCTCAACTAAATGCTTTCCATAATACGTTTGAAAAGAAACAAGTTCGCTTACAAACATGATTTGACACATAATGGTTGATTTTGCGGCAATAAACACTAATCACGCACAACTCTATCAAGAACGGGACACAGCTTCAAATCTAAGAACGGAAAGAATATTTTACGCACCAATTGCATCGCAGGTTGTATTTGAACTCCACGTTCCGCTTTCTAGACAATGAATGTACGAGTCACCATTTAAGATATACCCATCGTCACACGTTACGAGTGCTGAATCTCCGAACAGTGTTCCTTCTGGTGCGCTGGCGGAACCGTTCAGTGGCGTCGGATCAGGACACTCTGAAGGTTCAAGCAGAAATGATATGCTTTAAAATGTCAAACAATTTCGTGTAAAACAACACCACAAATAAAGCAGATTAAGTAGTGATTTCTGAATTCCTTTTCAGCAAAATATATACTTCAAAAGAAACAAAATACAGCACAGTGCATCAAAGTACTGTCACTAATTAAAATAGGCTAGATGTTTTCCTTTCAGTTTTGGTTAATTCTTCGTCGATCGTAAGTGATTACTCAATGACAGAGATTAATACAGGTAATGTGTATTATCTGGTAGACAGAAAATGCGACATACCAATTAGAAGGCAAGTAGGCGTGTCAGTCCAATTTCCGTCGTCTTTACACGCGATGTAAGCGTCTCCTTGCAATGTGTATCCTGTATCACACGAGATTACGGCCGAGTCTCCTACCGATGTGCCGTGAGGATATAGTGCGCTTCCATTGTCTGGTGCCGGGTTCGGACAGTTTGCTGGATAAAAGATTTACTCAATGAAAGTCACAACAAACAAACTCTTCCAATATCTGTCAAATCTACAATTTCTGCATAAAACTAACGCACGGTAACAAGAAGAAATTGAAATGAAAGCAGCATGCACAGGATGCACCTGGGCAGTGACGATATTCAAGCGTTATTACATAATTAAACAGAATGAAATATAGGCTAGACTTACCTATGACAATGCAGGTCGGTCGTGAAGACCAATCTCCGCTTTCTAAGCACTGAATAAATGAGCTGCCGTTTAATATGAAGCCGTCATTACAGCTTACGACCGCAGTATCACCAAAGGCTGTCCCTCCTGGCGTCTGAGCCGTACCGTTTGCAGGTGACGGATTGCTACAATTTACTAAAAAGAAAAAAAATATCTCTGCCATTTGCAAAACAGATATGCGCTCGTAAAAATTATGAAACATGTATCAAAATAAATGCAAACAGTTTCCATTCGGCTTCTCAAGTTAACTGAACTTTAAGATTTTAATATTCTTCAGATTTTAATGTTCAGGTTCGTTTGATGGGTGTGTGTCTTCAATCGTTAAAACATCCGCAGCCAAAATGACTAAACATTTCCGAACACGCTAACTAGTAGCATACAGCCTGTCTACTATATGTTGCGTCATACGGCGTTGACAAATCTACAATAGTGTCAATGTCTTTCGTTACAAAAAAAAAGAAATAATTATGCTTACCTTTCCTTGCAAGTCTCACTCTTCTATTTTCATGTCTCTGATAACGTTCTCACACAATTTTACGAAATTCTTATCCTGAGTAAAAGACTGGATAATATACACACTCTGTACTCATTTGTGGTCTTTACGATATACACATTTGGGTATTTTATGTTTACATTTTTGTACATTGAAGGTTTTTCCTTGTTGGGCAACAAATTTTCTATCCGACAAACAAAACAACATATCTACAAATCGTCACTTCTCTATTCCTTGGACAACAACCTGATTTTAATGCTTGTTTTGAAATCTTGATGACAGTACGAGTAATCTGTTTAAACAATACTTCTAACTAAATCTCGCTTTCACCCAATTTTAGAACTTAACATTTGTGATGTCTCTTCGGTGCCCATGTAATCAACATACATGCTAAAGTGTGGGACATCAGTTGTAACTTACCAGCGGGCTGACATGCTGTGTTGTTGCTCCAAGTGCCATTATTGCAGAATATAAGCTGCTCCCCGTCTAATATATAACCATCATCACATGTTATGAGTGCATACTGGCCATCTAAGTATGAACCGGAAGGGGACGCTTGACCGTTGGTGGGGGTTGGGTCCAAGCAATCTAAGTACATGCAAACATACAATCAAAAGATGACGGTTCAAATTTGTAAGCTTCGAAATAAAAAATTCAATGTTCATTAAGTCATAAATTCTTGTTCATGAATTTACAAAGGTGAAATCGTGAAAATGACTGGTGACATTTCACAATTTAGAATGAAGGCAGTTTAAAAGATTAACTGCACAATCTCAACAAAAGATTTTATAGCTTTACTAATTTAAAAGCTTGAAATTGGAAAAAAAATTGAAATGGGAAAATAAAAGTTTTGAAGATGTTTTGAACATCCTAGTAAAATTCAACATTGTGTATATTTTGGCCGGGTCCACACAACGATAGCCAGTTCATGTAAACATTAAGATGCGTATAAGAAGGGCAGAAATCGTTAATTCGCATTAATTACATGGTTCTGTTTCTTTTTTAGTTATTTTCAACAATATTGCATATTATACATGTTTTTGTCAACCTGATTACGACCATGGGAATTAAAACGTACTATTTAGATAATCAGTTTACATTTTGTTCTTTAGTCAAGTCACGACAATTGATGTAACATGTACCTATATTATATAATAAATAATCAACTACATGCATAAGTACAATGTGCAATGTGGACTGAGCGCAGTTAAGTAGTTAATAAATTTACACATATATTTTCATGAATTCATTTAACTGATTTTTGTCACATATAAGCCTATCAGTGGGTTGCATGTATAGTGTACTGTACTGTTAAAATTGCTGAAAATAGATGAAAAGCGTTACAACGATTTTCGTTCTTTCAACATTAAGAAAATACAATTTCGAAAGATCACATGTTTACAAATAATCTATTGACCAGTGGTAATATTAAATTATTTTCATTGTTTAGTTGTTTGCTGTTGTTCTTATGTTTTTTTAGGCAAAATAAAAAAAAATTGTCTCAGGCGTGTTCAAGTCTCCTTTAAAAGAAATGGTTTAACAATGGCTTTAGCAATATTATAATATGACCAAACATGGCAGAAAGATTAAATGTATTTATAATCAATAAATGATAGAGTAAGGTTGATCTTTATGAAAAAGAGTGCTGGCAGATAATAGAATTTTATAATTTACCAGAAGAAATGGGATATAAACAATAAACAGCAAATATTATTAACTATAATATTATTTTCTGGTCATACCAATAATGATATCTTTGTTATTGAATGATTACGAGATTACGTGATTTATTTTCGTCAGTTATATTAAACTAGAGTAATATAATTTTAATATTTAAAAAAGCAATGTCGGTCGGTGATATAACATCAAACTATACACTATATTTAACAAACTCTACGAAAAACATTTTTTAAGCATTACAACTTGTTCATATTCTGACGACAATCATATTTGATATAGTCAGTCAAAAAGTAATTTCATTCCTTCCCCCAAAACGTTTTACATGGAGCCATTATCCTGGTTGAACAAGTAAAAATAATACCTATTTATTATTACATCTCTGCATATATCATTCTATATAGTACTAGAAAATGCGACTCGTGTGAATATAAAGAGATAATAGAAAGATGTGGCGTTTTTGTGAATTGTACATGATAATGATAATAGTAATGATGATGATTATGATAATGATGATGATGAGGCGGAGGAGGGTAATCTTAAAGCAAATTCAGATAAAACGAACAAATAATATAAGTCATCTGTTACCTTCTCCAAACACAACGGCATAACCCGCCATATGAAATATGACATATATCCCAAACGCCATGAACATGTCCACAAATTTAAGTTTTGGTCGCATTTTATCAATAATTATTCCCACTCGATAAATTCCATAGTATCCGAATAAGCAAATAAATATCAGTTATGAATACAAATAAATAAAAGCAAAATTAAAGTCCGACCAAATATGTCATTTTAATGGCGTAACACCTGTTTGTTTGTTTTTAAACAATCCGAAACGTCGAAACGGAGGATTCAGAATAACCCAATTGGTACTTTTTCATTAACTATTTTTATTTTTGAAAGGAATGCGGGACCCGTAAATTGGATAATAAGTACCAATTCTTCGTGGGAATTGATACCGTTCTTTTTAGTAAACAATAAACGTTCGTGCAGGTACAGTATGTCGGATCAATAAGTTTTGAATCAATTTATAACCACTTGAAATAAAGATGCCGTTTTACCTAAGACCACAAGGTTTATCAATGTTGCCATTTATTGTTCATTCTAAACAATAATTTTGTTATTGATATTGCTAATTGATCGCGTGCTGTGAAACGCGGTAAACAACAAATAATGAACCCATTGATTTAGGATTTGAGTTACTAATTAGCATTGTTTTAGATGTCTAACTGAATGGAGACACGCACTTAAGGAGTAGCATCTACATGACAAACATCAGGAACAACATGGTTGTATTAAGTAAAACGTTTATGAAAAAGAACGGCACTACGACAAAGAGTTATGGCAAATGTCGTTGACGCTGGAGGTTGTTGTTTCACCTCCGATGTGCACAACTAGTGAGAGAATTTAATCCAAATAAATAGCAATATTTAAACAGGACATGTAGCGTCGAATATTTTACATAAAGAAGAAAACAAATGAATGCTCTTCATATTTTCTGTCAACATCAAAACCCTGTTGCGTAGAACAAAATTCGCGTTGTCAGACATTATTTTATATAATACTTATTACCTTATTAAGCAGATTAGATCATACTCGATATTGTTTCATCACAACTTGAACTGGTGTTTATTAGTTTTCGATTATCTAATATGTTACCTAATTGATGTTTTATTGTTGAAAAAAGAAATAGTAGAAATCGTGGACGCAAATAGATTCTTTGATCAGTCTTTAAACTATAAGCCGTTTACGGAAGCAGGCAAATATACCTGGATTAAATGTGTCCGAATCAGACTACACAGTAAGGTGACTGACCAAACTATAAAGGTCAGAACCGTGTTTGAACCAGTCTGGCTTCAAATTGAACATAAAAGTAATAAAATAATCACGTTTAAATCTGGTTCAGCTGAGATTCCATCCTATTTTGTTATGCTGTGACAGAGGTTACAGTCCTCTTCAAACCACGTGATCGCTGCGCGGATATTGTCAGCTCAATTTACACATTCCATAACCCGCAGGTATTTCAAAATACTTCGTAAAGTCATAGGTGCTGCTCTGGAGAGCGAGTTTGCTTGGGACGACAGTATAGCAAGCAATAACAGGAAATCGCAGCTGTTCTGTGAGATCATTTTCAGGGAAAAGAACCGAGAATTCTGCTTATAACAGCGTAGCTTGGAAGACTGAAGGGTAGCTTACAATTATAAAAGAGTATCAGGCAATAATGGGAATTCGCAGCTATTTGGCGAGGGTGTTTTAACAAAAAAAAAAAACAACCCGAAATTGCCTACGTTAACAATGTAGCTTGTGTTAACACATGAAGCAGACTACAATGAACAAAGCAAAGTAGCAGATAATTCAGCTCCCATCAGAGTTACTGTTCCTTACTCTTATATATTTGTGTAAGGAATCGACATTCAGGAAGTGGTTTGTTCCGAAGATAGTCATATACATGTTAACATAACAGCTCGGCCACGAACACCCCATCTTGGTTATAGCGCCATAAAAACCAAACACCCAACTGCTCGTCTCTTTTAAGAGTCAACCGGCTGGAAAATTTGCTGCATGCATGTAAAAACATCGCAGCGGCATAACTATGAACATTATGAAGATACAAGATATTTTTTAGAAGAAGACCCCGGGCGCGTGTCTGAGTAGAATCCACAGCACACCGCAGTTAAGCTGGAAGATCTTCCCATATTTGGTCCTCGGCCCCGACAGGTACTCACAGCCCAGCTGTGGGAGGCCGCTGAGTCATACGGGTTTATAAAACGGCGACTACATTTTGGCCGCGGAAACCACTAATCTGTTTACCTGATTTATGTTGTTTTTTCAGCAACTGAATACACTTTTAAGCAACACCTGTGGTTCTTAATAGTTTTATTCACATATGCAACTTTTAAAAGGCAGTGTTCCTTTTCGCATAACTTAGTGAGAACATAGGCACTGCTATGTTTTCGTGCTGTTATATGAAAATAGAGCCAACAGGAAAAAAAACACACATAATATGATCGATTAAAATACAATTTACCTTCAAACGACAAAAACCAATTGTTATAAAATAAAATACCCAAAGAAAACTGCGCTTAAATAAATTATTTGTGTCAAGTTTTAGGACGCCCCATTTCCGTGATTAACCCGTTTATTTCACAGTAGGGGATTTCACTGAGGCAAGTTCAGGCAACGTCAGAAAGTCATAATCTTTTGCAAACATTTAAAAATAAGTGTGGATTTAAAGATGCTATCCACCAGATTGGTAAAATGAATTAAAATATGTAATGTAATGAACGCTGAAACAATGTCGGCTGATAAATTAAATAGAATTTATTTTGCTAACTAGTGCACAACATTTCTTTTTGAATGGTGTTTATATATGATTTTCATGTATTTTCATGATAAAAACTACCGAATAAAATATAAAAATATAAAATATTGACTTCAACATTTCGAAAATTCTAAATCGACGATTTAAAAAATGCAATTGCTATTTTAAGATTTGAAAAGTACAATATCTTAAACTTTGTTTGATCGACATATGCTCGGACCAAAAATCTGAAACATTTCAAAATATGTTATAATTGTCAAGACTGCTTTATGTTTACATTCCATGTTCTCTTAAGTTGATTTCTGCATCCTCGAGTTGTGCAGCTAAGCGAAGTCCTGGTTGAACAAGAACCAAAATGAGAATTATTTATTGTCAAATTATTTACCATGGTACGTGGCTGACCGGGCGGGGGTTTCATGCATACGTTGTGTGTTATAAATGTGGTTATATCCGGGCACGGAAGGACCGGTTTCAAATCCGGACAGCGACATACCAAAATTGTTAAAATAGAAGAGAAACAAGGCTTTCTTGCGAACGCCCGAGGAAATACAAAGGGAGTTACTGGTTGACCGGTGTCAGAATAATGTGCTTTGTTACGGTTTAATGTCAGGTGTTCACAGCATGCTTTAAAAGTGAAGGCCGCGAAATATTGGTTGAATATAGAAATCGTCTTAAGATACCTGTATATCGACAAGTAAGCATTTTACAATTCGGTTTATGGCGGTCTTGTTTGGTTCGGGTTTAAAGGTGGTATCCGACAGTTTGGACTAAAAAAATTCTCAAATAACCAAGCAAGTCATTGTTACTTGAAAAAGGTCCTGGACGATGCTGTTCGTTGATGCCCTAGATCTGTGTGAACAGTGAAGCATAAAAACCCATTCGTCGTTGCAAACAGGTATTTTCTATCTGAACAACGCTGCAGAGTTAGCTGTTTTAAATCTTAAAGAAAAACAAACAAACAAACAAAAAACACACAAAAATACACCCACTCACTTTTGAGATCACGTGAATATCATTAACGGCTAATCTGCTCTAAAGTCTTTCTTATCTTAGCAGAAATCCCCATCGTGTATTTATAGATTTGGAAAGACCGGGCATTTAATGCAATTTGTTCCCGATTTGTGTTGTTAACAGTTTAGGTATTGTTAAAAATCGTGTTTACTTAGACAAAAGTATGGGTTTATGTAATACTATAGTTCACTTTTCCTCAAATCTGGGATGTTGCCACGTGTATTTGTTACAAGTAATCTGTCGGATACTGCCTTTAAGATAAGCCTAACCGACACAATGCTGGCGTCAATCAGGTATTGTCGGTGGACGGTATTTGATCCTTGTACGGACAGAACCACCAGCGGTATTAAGTTCTCGGTATGTCAGTGGCATTATCGGAATGTTTACTCAAATACTTCAAATTAGTTGGTCTGAATGGAATGCATGTTGCGTGTAATTAAAACGCTAAACACGCTATGGGTCTGGGTTAAAAGCATTGTTTTTCAGTCTGCTGTGACAAAGTAGTGTTTGGCCTGCCAAAATAATCAATATTTTTATAACAAGAGGTAACAAGATATGATATACTTGCAAACAGCGATATTGTGACCAACCATGAACAGATGTTCTCTTCAAGCCATACTTTGATAATTGACTTATGTGCACCCATCGCGCTTTTATTTAAAACAATAATTTGTACACTGGCCTTTTTTAGCTTTTTAGCTACGAAATAACAACAATTTCGGGCATTTTTTTTCTTTGCCGATCAAATTTCTGCCCGTTGTTTGAGGGTGGATTTCTCTCTGCATTTCTAAACAAAGACATCAACTCTTAATGAAGTAAAGATCGCGACAATTAGAGATAAGTTGTTTTATAACTGTTCGGTGAAACATGAAACAATATCAATTACCAGTAATTAAAATACCTTCATAGACAGCGGTCTAATTAAATTACTGTGCCCCACTATATTTTGTTAAAGGGAAACCAATTTCTATTGGCGTTAAACATATATGAACGGCGCTTTAGTATTGAAAATTCTATTCCTCACATAAATAAAATCCGTTTTTGTTATTTATGTTGTTGTTTTTTGTTATTGTTTTTGTTTAGTTAAGAAAAACTATGTCTGAAGTTTCGTATTGTGTACTGACACATTTTATTTCGTTATGCGTAGTTTAAAATAAAATAAATGTTTATATAAGGTACTTGATGTATATGCCGCTGTTCATCATTATATCATGTTAAGTTGTAAGTTTCCTTGAGTTTATATAATATTTGATGTTTAGGATTGTCAATATAACTGATTATGAGTATGTTGGCATACAGCTGTATCAAAATTAAGAAACTTAAATGGCTATTTTTATTTATTTACAGACTGGTATTGGCTGCTCCTCTAAACTATAGAGCAAAGGAGTACATTATGGTGGTATTGCAGCGTAGTAAACGTCTTTGTCAAATTTTACTGTGACTCTACAATCATTGGTAATAGTACAATTATAGTAGACGGTACTGCATAGGGGTAGGAATGTTTTGAAAAGCGTGGGAAATGATACAGTTCGTATGCACTTATGATTATTTATACTATGGTCTCTTATTTTAGTAATGTCAGGAAGGTAACTATTCTTACTTTTTTGTGTTGCATACCTGGCAACGTGAAACAACAACTCTGAACAAACGAAAGTATTTTAGAAATGAATATACTTTAAGGAATAAAAAGTACCGCCTAAACAGGTGGTATTTCATTTCAGAGCGACATTAAAAATATTTTAGTTACAAAAAATGATTTTTTTTTCTGCCAACATCAAACACTGCAGGTATAAAACAATTGATATAATTGTAGTACCTACATTGTATTTAAATAACGGATACAAAACTTAAAACACTAACTCCCTTAATTAGTTTGTTAATTAAAGATTAATAACAATATAATTTATTGTTTTACTATTATTATACGTTAATTCATTCTTAACATCATTTTACCACTTAAGTTACTTTTTATATGAATTATTTTCGCATTCAGCTTAAATAAAAGAAAATCAGCATACGAATAATTGAAATTCAACAAGAAACGACAAAATATTATTATTCAACTCCAAGTACATAACTTAAATATCATAACTAATTTTACCCAAATACCGCACGGATTATCGTCTTGTCAAAACACAACAAAAAGTATAACTTTGCCAAGTTTCTTTTGTGTCAACATTATAGAACATTGGCAGAGTAAGAAAACCCCATATACATCTATTTCCAACTCCTTAAAGGGCCTGCACGTGATGTTGTTAAAATGTCTATTCTCCTTTTAGCTCTCTTTAGCCAAACTTATTGCAAAGTGAGAAAATCTCGATATAAGATAAGACGCGGGACATTAAAGCACGGTTTATTTTTTACGTGTTGTTTGGTGATCGACATGAGCCCATGCTGTCCCAAGTTTTGAGTATTCTTTATCAATGAAGCGTGAAATGCCAATAAGCGATCTGTGTGCTATAGGCGCACTGTAGGTCATTGTATACCGAAGTGGGCAATAAAAGGGTCATTTTGCCCAATTACCCGTAATTCAGCTGATGAGAGATGTTATCAGATTATTTTGAGATTTTTTCTGTATGTTATCTAATTGTTGTGCACAGTCCGTTTCTTCGGTGTGGTATTATATTAACTTCACAAATGGCAAAGATCCGTTTAAATTTAAGCACATAGTTTAAATGTTTAACCGAGACTGTCGTCCGTATTCACTTGTAATTTAGATTAAATTGTTATGAAACTATAAATTCTTTGATCCTGGGTTGTACTATTTAGCTTTTACGTGTAATGTTTTATATTATGCTTGAAGCAAATTGATTAATACAGATGTAACTTCATGACAGTATTCACAAGTTGTTTATTATACATGGTAACCCTAACTTCTGCGGCACAATAACATTATTTATCGTTATGCAATACACTTGGCTGCAACTTATTTGTCATAACAGTGTAATGACACACGCAAAAGTAATGCGTTCAATAACATGCACTAATACCCCAAACCTTTTTTTAACCCATTTACTTTCCGTGTACTTTCAACAGAAAAAAAAGTCCGGTATGAGGTAATTATTTCTTTTTTAGTGTTCCGGTGACAATGATTATAACAGGTTAATTAACGTTATCAGGCCGTGAGTTATTGCTATTATTTTTGTGTTATCTAAAGGTAAAAAATAAAACAAATGGAAAAGTTATTTAGTTTGATGGCGAAATGCGGTTTTGTGAGTAAAAATATAAACAATGACAATAATAACTAAACAGACCAACAGCGCCGCCTGTCATGTTTCTTAAACAATAACTCGCGTTTGGACACTTTCAAAGATATTTAGTCTGAATGCATTCCACTCATGAACAAATTAAAGCGGCTGTGTCACAGTTTGTCAAATATACCTGTTTTATTGAAAGCAACAACCGTAAAACATTGTTGAATCAAAATGAATGAAGAGTTAAATCATCTCCCTTTGTCGCTTAGTCATATGTGAATATGACGTCCTTCCAAATATTGTGCTGGTAGATTTTAAAGCCTCGCAACGATTTTCAACTATTTTTAGCAGTTTTTGCAAAAGAAAATCCGATCTGGGCATGCGCATATAAGGCGATCATAACAATACGCTGATTGGCTAGATAGTGACACAATAATTAAAATACATAATAAAGCGCGGATCGTCTGTATCACGTAATCAAAAACTCCGACAAAGTTTCTTTAAAGTCATATATGGCTTTGGAATGGGCCTTTTTCTGCAAAATACGGTGGGTTAGCCCATATGATCTTGTAGTGCGAATGTTTAAATGCTCAAAATGAGTACAATTCAACGTTTATTCTTCTCTCTAACAAAATATATATATTTTACTCGTTTACTCGTTTTTGCTTTCGCTTTCGTCGCCCTAGTCGATCATAACGGATAATTTTATCGGAAATTTCCGTTAAACTAGCCGAAAGTAATGGTGACTTCGTTTTAATTTCAAAGTTTATTTCCGCGGACACGAAGGATATTTCACCACGTTAGACGGTTGACAATAATATTAAAATAATATCATAACTTTTAAGAATGCTAAACGAATCAATTGATACCCCTTTTTTCCGCCCAAAGATCAAATTGAAAATAAACTTACTTTTCGATCAACAATGTAGCTAACTCCCGATCAGTTTTCAGGTCGAATTGATGGTTTAAGTCCGCCTATCGGTGTTTTTACGACCCAAGGTCAATTCTAGATTTGTGCTGTTCCATCCTACGAGTTAATGATCTTCTTTTTCTTTCTGAATAAGACAAAGCTGACCTTCCTTTCTTTCGAGTCAGGCTTTCTTTGTCCGCCATTGTTATTTACACATTAAGGGTCACGGACGAAAGTAAATGCGGGTCACGGGCTAATACGAACGCTTGCGTAATTAATTGGAACATTTCGGGATTCGACCGAAGAAATTTATAATATTTTAAGACTCCCACAGTGCTAAAAGACCGGGCGATTGTCATTTTATTTCTATTAAAGTCAATCCAAAGGGGGGCCTATCGACATAGTTTGGCCAGTCCTGTGTGCAATATAATTCTTGTTGTGATCTGCTTTATATCGATAGCATTTTTTCACCTATGGCTTTAGGAATACATTGTATTATATTGATCAAAAATGATTTTTTTATAAATCAAAGCCTAACTTAAACTATTAAACTGCCTTGCATTAAAGCAATGCCTAATAATTTCCTATTGCGACAAATGCCACTATTGTAGTAATACATTTAGCGTATAATGTATCAAATGACATCTATTTTTGTCACAGAGGCGTATCCTCGTCAAGAATACAAAACTGATTATCCTCTCGCATCAATGCACCTTACCTAACCTTACAACGGGATTGAAATAAACGCCATAAAAGTAGACTCACGTTAATTAAAAATACCAACAGTAAATCGACATAAATGTCCATGTTAACACGTATCAATCAGTTGATCATAGAGATAGAAACAGTAACCATAGAGATCAGAATGGACGCAAAACAGGTTCCAAAGAAATTTTGAACAAGCAGAATTTGAACCAAATACGTAACATGACATGTGACTGATGACCTGTGTCATCTTTTTTGCCTTTTGAGATATTTTAAACCCTCCCAATGGATGCATGTGTGATCTCTTTTAAAAATTCACCACTGGAATAAACTAGCAAAGTACAATTCAATGATGTTTTCCGTTAAATTTAAGATGTATGTTTATATATACTCAATTATGGTTAA
This sequence comes from Sinonovacula constricta, assembly GCA_007844125.1. Taxonomy (NCBI): domain Eukaryota; kingdom Metazoa; phylum Mollusca; class Bivalvia; order Cardiida; family Solecurtidae; genus Sinonovacula; species Sinonovacula constricta. Next base: position 51,514,682 of record CM017556.1, on the reverse strand, counting down.
TATAGCGACATCCAGCTACATCTAGTGGAGAAAGACCCAAGATAGAGGCCTGGGTAGAACCACCGGGTACCCGCAGGTCAGCTAGAAGACGCTTGCACATTTGGTCCTTCACACAGAACCCACGGGGTAAGGGACCATGAAGTCACAGAATTTGAGTTGCGTAGTTTTTATTAAATTTGGCATACGAAAACAAACTTTCGTGTACATGGGATATTCTTGCTACTCGCTATTAGCACTATATTGAACTATATTGAACTATATTAAACTATATTGAACATATTAAACTATATTGAACTATATTAAACTATATTGAACAATATTGAACTATATTAAACTATAATGAACTATATTGAACTATATTAAACTATATTGAACTATATTAAACTATATTAAACTATATTAAACTATATTAAACTATATTAAACTATATTAAACTATATTAAACTATATTGAACTATATTGAACTATATTGAACTATATTAAACTATATTGAACTATATTGAACTGTATTAAACTATATTGAATTATATTGAACTATATTAAACTATATTGAACTATATTGAACTATATTAAACTATCTTGAACTATATTGAACTATATTAAACTATATTGAACTATATTGAACTATATTGAACTATATTGAACTTCGGACATGAAGTTGGTATAATTCTTGTCTGCTCCAGTGTCATGTTTGTGATTAAATGATACTATAATGCGCGATATTACTTTAGCAAGCACTAGTAGTTAAATTCATCAGTCGGCGGCTAAAATCCCATCCCAGTAGCATTTTGTCATTCTACATTATCAGTTGAATTGATATTTATTCCTAGTTTCATATATATTATATTAAACATTAAAAAGTATAATATCTCAATTCAACAAAGAGAATGTGGCAATTTCTATTCATAGAGAAACTGCATTGGTAGGTGATAACTGGTGCTCCAATTTAAACATGAACCTTTTGCAGAAGTAATGTATCAGGATAGTTTATCTGTTCTTACTAACAATGAGGCAAATCAGACACACAAACATGTTTAGATACAAAACAGTCATGATTAAAGAGGGCAATAAAAACGATGCTCTTCGAATCTACAACCACAAAGTATTACAAAGTAACATAATCGACATTGGGTGGAAAGTGTAAGTATAATTTACCTGTTCTAAGTTCTCAAAATCAAGGAGACAAAATAACCAGTGTTCGAATACAAAACAGTCTTGATTTAAATGCGGGATAAAAACAGTGGTGTTCGAATCTGCGACCACAAAGTACTGTGTTAGTATCTGAGACCACTACCTAAGCTAACATAATCGAGTTTGGGTAGAGAGTATAAGTTGAATTACAATGTGGTATTTCTATTTCCGTAAACCATACAAGAATACAGGACTATGTACCAGTTTCATTTCATCGTTGCTAAAGATGAGTCATCAAGCCTATTACACAGCGCTTAAGAAATGCCAAACAATGAAGGCAACGTCACTGGCTTATGATTAGGGCAAATATATAAACTTTTTAAGCACACTAGACCGGTAGTTTTGATATTTTTTACAATTCAGCACAGTCTCATTTTCCGTTCACATGAACGTCGTCAGTTTGGCACACAGATCCACTCAAAATCCGCACGCTTGATGTATTTTACGTATTGCGTTATTATCAATGCACTCCGCATATTGTTTATGGCTTAAGTATACACATGACGAATTTGACAGTATGCGCAGGTATACTTGATCGTTGAGTTTAAACTGCTAGCTGAAAAATGTCGGGATGGTTTGATTCCCTCTAACCAAAGACAATACAATCTTGTGAAGGACATCCTTTCAAGAAATAATCTAGAATGGTAAACTATATATGAGACATTCTTATTTCATTCTTATAATGGTTTACCGAAGTGTTTTTAACAATATTTAAAAAGAGCAAATTTGACCAAATGTGAAAAAAACAAATACAATATCATTTATGGAAATATTTATCTAAATTACACCAAAACAAGGACTCAAAACAAAGTTCATTTCACGGACTTCATTCCCGGATTGCATTTACGACTCCGGCCCATGGATCTAATTTGTATTTACGACTACCATCCCTAAAGTAACAGCCACACACAACAAACGCTTATCATGATATCCAGTTATTATTGTTGAATGAGGACCGCAGATAATATGTATGGGTAGACGCACCGGCGCACAGAAGTACAGCTGGAAGACCCACCCACAGTTTATGGAGCGGGACCCGAATCCATGCGATAATCACGAGGTTAATGAGTTATAAGTCGGCGGCTCCGGTCACTCGAGCAAAGGCACCTATTGTCGAATTTGGAAATATTAACTTAACTATCAAAGCATATCATAAAGTCGTGTTATTGTGAACTCATATTTTATTATTTTTCGTTTATTGCTGCTATTGTCATCGTTGTCATTGACTACTGATATTTGATGTTGTTGTTGTTGTTGTTGTCGAGGCACAGTGGATAATTATGCAGTTGTGGCATAAAAACATACGTGCACATTTAAGAAAGGTTTTGTTTTATTGAAATCAACAGTAGTGTCATGAACTTAATACATGTATCTTGTACTCTTGGATTTTCTAGGCTGCCACAGAAGGAAGTTTAAGTCAATGTAATTGAAAGTACATGTTTCCTCAACATCACATGCAGTGTTCATAACATTTGATTGATGTGTAGTAAAAAATTTAAATTAACAGATAGTGAATTTCGTCACATGATTAATTTACTGCCTGCTAAATGCAAAAGTTATCCTGGATATAAGACAGTTATATGTTTCCCAATACGGTCTGCTAAAGTGCTATTTGTCTGGATTACTTTTCTTTATATGTTTTCTAATCTGCAGTAGATAATGTTAAATTAAAAGAAAGTTTAAAGGCGAATAAGTCCCCATATGAAAATGTTCATTTAAATAAAACATACAGGCTCTGTGTGTTAAGTCCTCTCAAAGAAAATAAGCCTATATACCTAATATATAATTTGACGACTTCCGTGTAGGAATACATCTAAAAAGAATATTCATATAACACTATATAAGGGTGTCATATGGGATTATCTCTTTATGGGGATATCTCTTTATGCAGTAAAAATATTTTTATATGCGAATACCTCTATACTTGAAGATCTCTATATATTTAAACAGTCTATAAGGCTTCCATATGAAAAAACCTCTATATGGGGGAGATCTCTATACATTTAAGCAGTTGATACGGCTTTCAGATGCAAAAACCATTATATGGGGAAATCTCTATACATTTAAACAATAGATAAGGCTTCCGTATGCGAATACCTCTATATGAGGAAATCCCTCTACTTTTAAACAGCCGGTAAACTTTCCAGATGCAAACACCTCAATATGGGGAAATCCCTCTTCATTTAAACAGTTGTTAAGGCTTCCAGATGCGAATACCTCTACATCGGGAAATCCCTCTTCATTTAAACAGTTGATAAGGCTTCCAGATGTGAATACCTCTACATCGGGAAATCCCTCTACATTTAAACAGTTGTTAAGGCTTCCAGATGCGAATACCTCTACATCGGGAAATCCCTCTACATTTAAACAGCTGATAAGGCTTCCAGATGTGAATACCTCTATATGGGGATAATCAACTGCTTTAATGTATAGAGATTTACCCATATAGACGTGTATTCACTAACCATTCTTACGTAAGAATTGCTCAATTCCTGGTTTTCAATCTAAAATATCTTCAGTATGTATTTAGCGACATGTCTGTATTTTTGCATGTCACATTAACTTTGCTACTTTCAGCTTAACATTACATTGAGACTTATACATGTAGATATAGTTATTTTTGTTGAAATGAAAATTGTGACTTAGGCTTAAGAATGGTTGGTAAATAAGGGCCATAGAGGCATTCGCATATAGAAGCCTTATCAACTGTTTAAATGTATAGAGATCTCCCCATATAGAGGTATTCTCTACATCGGGAAATCCCTCTTCATTTAAACAGTTGATAAGGCTGCCAGATGCGAATACCTCTACATCGGGAAATCCCTCTTCATTAAAACAGTTGATAAGGCTTCCAGATGCGAATACCTCTACATCGGGAAATCCCTCTTCATTTAAACAGTTGTTAAGGCTTCCAGATGCGAATACCTCTACATCGGAAAATCACTCTTCATTTAAACAGTTGATAAGGCTTCCAGATGCGAATACCTCTATATGGGGAGATCTCTATACATTTAAACAGTTGATAAGGCTTCTATATGCGAATGCCTCTATGGCCCTTATTTACCAACCATTCTTAAGCCTAAGTCACAATTTTCATTTCAACAAAAATAACTATATCTACATGTATAAGTCTCAATGTAATGTTAAGCTGAAAGTAGCAAAGTTAATGTGACATGCAAAAATACAGACATGTCGCTAAATACATACTGAAGATATTTTAGATTGAAAACCAGGAATTGAGCAATTCTTACGTAAGAATGGTTAGTGAATACACGTCTATATGGGTAAATCTCTATACATTAAAGCAGTTGATACGGCTTTCAGATGCAAAAACCATTATATGGGGAAATCTCTATACATTTAAACAATAGATAAGGCTTCCGTATGCGAATACCTCTATATGAGGAAATCCCTCTACTTTTAAACAGCCGGTAAACTTTCCAGATGCAAACACCTCAATATGGGGAAATCCCTCTTCATTTAAACAGTTGTTAAGGCTTCCAGATGCGAATACCTCTACATCGGGAAATCCCTCTTCATTTAAACAGTTGATAAGGCTTCCAGATGTGAATACCTCTACATCGGGAAATCCCTCTACATTTAAACAGTTGTTAAGGCTTCCAGATGCGAATACCTCTACATCGGGAAATCCCTCTACATTTAAACAGCTGATAAGGCTTCCAGATGTGAATACCTCTATATGGGGATAATCAACTGCTTTAATGTATAGAGATTTACCCATATAGACGTGTATTCACTAACCATTCTTACGTAAGAATTGCTCAATTCCTGGTTTTCAATCTAAAATATCTTCAGTATGTATTTAGCGACATGTCTGTATTTTTGCATGTCACATTAACTTTGCTACTTTCAGCTTAACATTACATTGAGACTTATACATGTAGATATAGTTATTTTTGTTGAAATGAAAATTGTGACTTAGGCTTAAGAATGGTTGGTAAATAAGGGCCATAGAGGCATTCGCATATAGAAGCCTTATCAACTGTTTAAATGTATAGAGATCTCCCCATATAGAGGTATTCTCTACATCGGGAAATCCCTCTTCATTTAAACAGTTGATAAGGCTGCCAGATGCGAATACCTCTACATCGGGAAATCCCTCTTCATTAAAACAGTTGATAAGGCTTCCAGATGCGAATACCTCTACATCGGGAAATCCCTCTTCATTTAAACAGTTGTTAAGGCTTCCAGATGCGAATACCTCTACATCGGAAAATCACTCTTCATTTAAACAGTTGATAAGGCTTCCAGATGCGAATACCTCTATATGGGGAGATCTATATACATTTAAACAGTTGATAAGGCTTCTATATGCGAATGCCTCTATGGCCCTTATTTACCAACCATTCTTAAGCCTAAGTCACAATTTTCATTTCAACAAAAATAACTATATCTACATGTATAAGTCTCAATGTAATGTTAAGCTGAAAGTAGCAAAGTTAATGTGACATGCAAAAATACAGACATGTCGCTAAATACATACTGAAGATATTTTAGATTGAAAACCAGGAATTGAGCAATTCTTACGTAAGAATGGTTAGTGAATACACGTCTATATGGGTAAATCTCTATACATTAAAGCAGTTGATTATCCTTTCGATATGCAAATACATCTATATGGGAATGACTAAATATTCATCTTCTAAGGCTTCCATATTGGAATACATCTGTATGGAGATATCGCTATATACTTTATATTAGACTTATGGGAATACATCTACAAAGGGATGTAACTATAAACATTACACAGGGCTTCCGTATAGGGTTACCTCTCTATGGGGGTATACTTATAAACAGTATGAGGAACTTCCAAATACACATACATACAACCCCTATATGCTAATATCACTATGAGCATTTTACAATGCTTCGGTATAGGAATACTTCTACATGGCGTTACACCTATAATAGTATGTGTTGCTTTCATATGGGAACAGCTCTATATGAGGATGATGTATACATTTTACAAGGCAGGCTTCCAAATGGGGATAGCTCTATATGGAGATAACCATGTAAACAGAATATGATGCATGTATATCTAAATATCTCTTTATGTGGATATCCCTATATAGGGTTTATTTCATGGAGATATCTCAATATACAATGTATCAGGATGTCAAATGGAAATACCTCTGTATAGGAATGTAATATATACCGTATAAAAATACCTCTATATAGGAAGCTCTGTAAATTTTGATATTCCTATACATTGAATACCGTTCATAAGACTTCCTTTTGAGAATATCTCTAAATGATGATATATCTATATCTATAAAGTATATAAGGGTTCTATGTGGGAATACCTCTTTCTGGAGTTTCCACTATAAATAGTACATCTCCCCTATGGGAAAACCATAGACAAAGTAGAAAACGTTCACATGCAAAAAAGCAATACAGATAATATGCCTTCCATATGGGACGTCTCTACAAGTGGATATGTCTGTGTTAATGTTTAAGTCTAAAATAAAATGAAATTATAAACATAGTGAGAATGACACATGTAACAGTACCTTTGAAGTTAATTTTTTTGAAACACCTAGGAAATGTAACATGGTGTTTGCCATGCCAATAAAAGAACTGACACGATAACTGGCTCTGAAAGCCAATTCTCAACGAAGAAAAAAACAACACTTCGCTCTTACATTTAATTAACTATTCCACAATATATTCATATATCAATGAGACGTGAACTTGGAACGTCACAAGTTTAAACATAGCCTAGACTGGTTTTACTTCCTGTTGAAAATGCGGCTTATCCGTCGTATTTCCCCTTTGAAGATAGCATGCTTTAAACTCTCCGGTGAGATTTATTACAGAATACCTCCCTATCTTGTTTACTGTGTACATGTTTTAACCCTAAATCACATAACGCCGTGTGGTATTCAAAAAGATACTGTTCAGAAGAGATCGGCCCGGTCAATGTTACGCAGCTAAAAGTTGTTGTATTTAAATTTGATGAATAAAAAAAAAAGTTATAAAAAACATGAATAAATTGTGCGTGGTTATTTTAGGGATTTGGATACACGGTAAAAATGTTTTTGTCTATTTTAAAGCGATTAGTGAATTAATTTTATAAAATCTTTACGCATGCTTTGTTACATTGAGTGCATTATCCAAATGAACTATACGTGCAGAATATTTATCAAACGTTACACTAGAATAACAAAAAAGGTAATAACAATGCAAAGATCATATTAATTTATTTGCCGTTCTTTATTGTTTTATTTATTCATTTTTTTATTGTTTTGGTGTTGTTGTTTCTTTTTGTTTGTTGTTGTGGAGTTTTGTTGTTGTTGTTTGTTGTTTGTTTGTTTTTTGTTTGTTTGTTTGTTTCACATGAAAGTGAGCCGCTATTAAAAGTAAAATTCGACATATATATTTTCCATAAGTCTCATTTAGCAATGATGATTGTGTCCTATATAAGTTAAAGATACTAATTTACATGTTTTTGCTTTTAGTTTTTCTGATTGAACTTAAAGATTCGTGTATAATTTATACTAACATTTTTTAAGGGTTTAAACTTTATTTAAAAAATACGAAACCATCTCCTAACCCGTCAAATACTTTCGACATCCAAGAGACACAAATAATACAAACGTGGTATATAATTTTTAAAAATGTTATAGTTTATTTTATTTTTTGTATTAGGGTTTATACAAAGGATTTATGTTGCCACTTTTAATCAGCAGCTAATTATATAAGCTTAAAATACAGTGCACCATCTCTCAATATCTTTTTACTTTGTCTTGAAGAGTTTCTAAATGTTATTCGTTTTTCATTATTGTCGAAATAGAAGGTTAACTGTTTTTACTTGCAATGCACCAACTGAATATATTGCATATAATCTAAATTTATCTTTGTAAACAACTTTAGAGTGTATACTCATGGGGTAAGTGGGTGAATCAGATAATGATTCCCGGAGGTGGTTTGTTAGTTTAAGTAAGTCAGCATCTTAAACACTTAATAAGTATTTATAGTCTAAGGCAATGATGATACATTTCTCAACAATATAATATGGGGTTTGTTAAGTACAACCTTACAGGTAACATTCGATAACATTGCCGCTGTATACAAACACTGACCAGTCTAAAGTAACATTGAATGGGAAGAACAGGTCAGTTTACGCCATACATTGTAAAGAAATAAAAAATAAACATGCAACAGTTTGGTCCATTGGTTAGGCACTTGTGCTTGTGATAAAATATTTTGCCTGTTAGAATCTCCACAACAATTTTATAGGATTAACATATTTACTATACAACTCTCTCCTAGCACACGTTGATGTTTGCCTCATTCAGCCTTGTATAAACAGTTAACAATGATATTCTTCGAACTCTCATTACCTAATCCATTTCACGCACGTGCTCTTTAATCGAAAACCCGAAAACAAAATAATGACACCAGCAATTCACCTACAATGAAATTAATTTGAGTAACATTGTCTTTGCTAATATGGACTTCTTCATAGATAATTTGTTATAGAAAATTGTGTACATTGTTGTGGATAAAACTAGCACTCATTACTTTAAAATGTTTAAGTCTTCTGACATTTAACTTTTGAACAAGGTGCCAACAAAAATGAAGTAGTCTTACTTATATGCACATTATCTTAAATGGGTAAATTCAATAAAGCATGGACGCTAATATTATCGCTATTAATCGTTTTTACATGTAATAGGAAAATAAGAAAAGGTCCTGAGAGAATTACCATAAATGTTAAAGTTTAAACTGCCACTAAACAAAGGCCGACATACTACTTATTAAGGTTACAAAAACACAGATACAAGACATTACCCACAAAAAGAAGAAAAAAAAAACAGCTACCGCCTTTGAACGGTCAGTCGGCAAAAGGATGGACTTGCGAGCTTGTTTGTAAAGCGCTTCAACCGCGAACTTACAAAAGGTGTTTCATACAGACAGTCTAAATAAAATTATCCCATCAAATTGACATAAGAAACAGTAACCACCGAAATCGGTAGTTAAAAATTGATAAACGAATACTATTTATAAACAAACAAAAACTAATAATAATGAACTTTTAACATAGGTATATACAAGACGTACTGGAGATACAAGCCTCGGCCACCTATCTGGTCCATACGAGAGAGTAGTTTGAAATAAAATAGTCTTAGCGATGACGTACATATATGCATAAAAGTTAATGATGACGTCATAGGATAAAAACATGCAGTGAGGTCATATGTCAAAAAATGTGCATTTTTTAAAGAATATAACTTGACTACCCCAGTTGGTCCGACTGACCGTTCCAAGGCGGTAACTGTTGTTTTGTTTTTTCTTTTTGTGTGTTATGTCTCGTCTATGAGTTTTGTCACATTTACATTTACCCTGTTTGCCTTTGTCTAGAGGTAGATTAATTAAAATATCTTTGGAAATTTTGACCTTTTCTTATTTAACTATTTTTTCATTATATCATGTACAGTTGTATTTCATGCATAATTACATTAGTATCTTAGTAATTATTGTTCGTCTGTGTACATTTTCTGCTTTGATTCCAGGTGACACTTCACAACGGCACAAGAATGTAACGATCACGCTGAACCAACACAGTACATCCAGCGGCCATAATCTTGTCTGCAATCCCACTGAAACTATAATAATAGACCAAGTCTCCCTCTACAACAATTCCGACGACATATTGTGTTCACAAAATACGCCTGCCTGCCAGGTAAACTCATATGTTCTATTGTTATTGTCTTCTATTCGTTTGTTCGTTTGTCTGTTTGTTTGTTGGGTTTATCCTCTCATCAACAACCTTTCATTTATCCATCAACAGCATTTCAGTTATTTTAAGGCATCCACTTGAAGCCGATCTAGTGTTGCCTTCACTGTGTATAGCATGCCGTGAACACATGGCATGCTACAACACTTTGCCACGTTATTCTGACACCGGGTCGATCAATCATAATCCATCCTAAAATTTGCTGGAGGCAAATTGATCTTTATTGGTAGGACGCGCTGGGACATATTTGGTAAAGTCATAAATTTTTAGACGAGTGTAACCGCAGACCTTCTTTTAGGGAATTTTCTCTCTATTATTATTATTATTATTGAGTATCAATAAGACTGTTCTTAAACTGTTTTGTTTATTTATTAGGAGTAATATTAAATGCTTTCTTTTTTTAAATAATTATATGCATGACGGTGGCGTCAGTTTCAACAAATATGCGTACGTAATTGTAAGTAAGAAATGAATCAATATTACAAAAAGACTTCTGAGAGCAGACGACAAATACACTCCGACGATGCCAGCATGGTTGCTCTTTAAACATTTCAAGACCCAGTATTTTGCATTTCCCATGTTTACCGCTGCAATGAACACATACAATTTTTTATAAAGGATATTTCTCGATGAACTACAGTGTGACGTATACAGCACGCGCTTGTATTTCTGATTGCTGATTCGCAAGGTGGACGGAGTTTCTTTTCCTTTTTTTGGACTTTTTTTCATAAATGAACATAATCTTCAAATTAGGTCATAGAGCAGACGTGTTTGTGTAACATTTTCAAAGTATGTGTTCTTTGTTAAACGTTTTATTTGTTGTTGTTTTTCATTTGTTTTTAAATATATTTCATGTAATTGTGGTTTCAAACACTGCACCTTTTTATAATCTGTAATAGTGACATTTAAAGAACAATAATAAGGAACTACTTTCTTGTTGTTTTGTTTCTTGCCTTTGTGGGCGTGGCTTAAATACTAAGCATTTTATCACGTGCCGAGTTAGCCATTCGTTTAATATAACTTCTCTAAGAAGTCGCAGGGTTTGTCTTAGAAAGATAAAATAAAACAGGATGTAATTATCATATTTTTAAACAAATTCATTCTTACTGAAACTAAATAAAATGTAAATATAAGGAATTAATAGAGGATGTTTTGACCTTCATCGGTTGATATATACATACTTAAGTCCTTTTTAAACAGCCCAATATGGTTCATTAACCGAAGAACGCCAAAAACCACGATTCATTCATTAATTAAACTAGCTTGTATTTTTTAAAACCCGCTTGTTAATATATCATTTGTTTATGCCCATAATGTTTAGCCACGGTCCGTCCGTGAAAAATTGCACCTTCAGAAATGACAAATCTGAAGTGGTGGCCGACGAACCTATAGATAGACACAAATTTAAGATTTATAATATTTGATTGCATACTAAACTATTGATGGTAAAACAGATTTACCATTACCTTGATTTCAGGCATCACATGAAACGATGTACATCGTGCACGAGATGTGTTCATCCAAAAAGGGCAATTGTTCAATCGGAGACAACACAAATAAAACTCTGGTCTGCAACGACACCAATGTGTCAGCTGATTGTCTGGTCATTGGCTATTCTTGTATACCTGGTGAGTTTTCTTATAATTCTGTCTCTTGTTGTTTTATTTTATTGTTTTATTTTATTTATTATTTTATTTATTCATTTTGTAAATCGAATGTTTCCATCTTGCCGCGTTCAGCGTGCTATTTAGCTGGCACTGAAGTACATACTTATTCCAAAAACGCCATAAGTCGTAACTCGGGCACTTATTACTGTATACTATTGTTGCACCCAAGGTTGAGTGAAAACAGTTCAGTCGGTCAGTGTGGAACACGTTCCAGAGATGTTAGTCACTGAGCAATATCACTTTGGACGTAATGTTCCAGTGAAGTACCTTCTAAGTACATGCTTGACTAAGGAAGTTGACAGTCAAGAAGTATTTATTAAACTAAAACGAAATTAAATTCCGATCGACTTAAAAGGAAAAGTAATGGATAAATCATCATAAGACCAAGTACAATGAGTTATTTAAGATTTTTTTTCTAAACAATGGTGTCTGTAACCGTGTATCTTTCACAAGTTATGTTTTGCTAAAGCTTTATACGTTTGACAATAGTAAAAGGTAAATCTCTACCGAAAATCGCATTAAAATACTAAATTTTGCTAAGATGATTAGGTGGTTTGCCTTTTCCATTTTCTAAACTTTTTTCATAAATTGGATGATTTCATTCGTGTCCGTAAATTGTACAATTGTCGTGTTTTACAAAGCTTCGTTTTTGTTAAAGCTCTTAACGGTTAGACAAGAGTTAGATAGATCACCAAAGTATTACAATGTGTTTTACATGATTAATGTTTGATTTTTAGATAAACGATTATTTAAAGCTTAAAACATTACGATTTAAACATTACAGCTTGGAGAAAAACGGCATAAATATTATTTTCAGAAAGCCAGATGTACAACATATGCAGTAATACTACGTTTAATCTCAGTGACAGTCATGGGGGAGATCAAAACGTCATCCTGCATATTGACCAGTCGGAGGACCTTGACCATGCGTCGTGTGTCTGCAACATTACATCATCGACGCCATTAACAGTAATTGGCAGAGACATCCGACTATATGGACCTACGAGGAACTGCTCACAGTCCACTATTCTAATCGCAAATTGGCTGTACCAGTGCCGGAATGAAACTGAAAACAAGTGGCCTTTTTATTCTGCGTTTAACGATTTCAATAAAAACATTATCACAACAACAGTTTCAATCGACAATGTTTCTAGTGAAGAGCAACTTAGTTTACTGGTAGAAATAGAAGGTTTGTCTATACCTAGAAATGTCTTGATTTAAAAGAGAACAAGTGAGATATTTTTTTGAGAAAAATGATAATGTTATATATCTCTGTGTGTATGTGTGTGTGCGTGTGTGTGTGTGTGTTTGTGTATGTTTGTGTGTGTGTGTGCGTGCGTGCGTGCGTGCGTGCGTGCGTGCGTGCGTGCGTGCGTGTGTGTGTGTGTGTGTGTGTGTGTGTGTGATATTTGCATTCTTTCAAATATAAAATATAAGTTAAATGGACAAAACAATTAAAGCTGACTATATACATTCTAATATTACTCTAATATATTGATCACCTGAAGGGCTAGAAGCCGACATACACTAAAGATATGGAAGACAAAATTACCTTCTCTACTATATTCAATTACTATTGTTTATGAGTTGGTGTTTTTACTAACATTTGACACTCTGTAGCCATCTAAAGCGCCTGCGTGTACTGTTTGCGCATCTTCTTTTGATAAGATTGCAAAGCAAATGTAGTCATGCCTGGGCAACAGGGCAGGTCACAATAAAATTCAAATGTATGTGCTGATCTTTAAATAAACTAGTTACCTCTTAACTAGGAAACCCCAATATCATCAATGTTAAAGTAAACGAGAAAGATCATATATTTACTTTAGAAAAAAAAAGAAAAAAAGGAGAAATAAGGTTTGATTATGCTGTTTTTTGTCCAAATAATAAAAAGGCATTGGCTAAGAAGAGCACAAAAAGTTGTTTAAAAATACGTACAAGTAATGCATTTACATTCTGCATATAAGTTGTGGTGCGTAATGACAACCCACGTTTTGGACTATAAAATGCAATTTTACAACGTTTCTGCTTGTTGTCCTATGTTCTTTAATTCTAAATATGTATGTAATTTGAAAACAACGCTATATCATTTATACATTTTGTGATTTTAAAAAATCAATTTAACGCACATTTATTTTTGAAGTAATATTTTAAAGTGCACGAGCTAACTGATGGTATCATTAATATGAATAATGTTACTTCCTTTAAGCAAGGGGAGGAGGCACTGTGTCCTGTAAAACAAACGGAACAAGAAAACGCCGACCCAAATCTACAACATCATCTACTTGCACCAAAGAATCTACGACATCATCTTCGTCTACATCATCCTTCAGTCAATTGACATCGCTTCAGACCTCAGCAACATCACCTTTCACCACCTACAGCAAACCTGAGAGCTCACTTTTAGTTCTTATATTGCCTATTTGCGCTGGACTTGTTGTCACAGTTGCGCTGTCTGTTTTGATTACATGCTACATATGCAAAAGGTAAATCATTGTTTTCTGTTATACTTGTACATAACTTAAACAGCTGAACTCTTCCTAAAATGATGACCATGCTATACTGTAGGACATGTGTGTGATGAGAACACATACATTCGTTTATTAAATTCTTAATATATCAATCGGCATGGTAACCCACCCAAATAATTACACTTTGTCTTTAGAACGTTGCTGCAAGGCAGATTTGGTCAATGAAGCGGCGTCCAACTGTTATTGTTAAAGCGATACTTCAGAAAGATGTCTTTCGAAGAACCGTCTGCTCACCGCAAGTTACTTGTAGTTGGAACACCTCAAAAATAAGGCTTTCTCATCCCACCGAGACTCGAACCCACTCCGCCCCGGTACTCTTGATTAGTTGAATTACCGCAGTAGAGTAACATTTCCCTAATAATAAATGTCAAAAACGTTGGTGAAAAGATTGGCTAATTGTCTTGCAGGAAGAGAAACAAAAAGCCAGCTATTGACCTTACTACACATTCCACTGGAGTGGAAAACCAATTCTACATGGGTGAGAGTAGCGAAATCCCCGAGCATATACAACGTGACCAATGTAACACTACAAAAAACCAATCAAGTCAGTGTGAAAAGAAACAAGAACTTCGGAAGAAATTGCCTAACTCTGTCAATAAAAAGGAGTTCGCACATTATACTCAACCTTGTGCGGAATTATCTGCAATGTCAATGTCTAAATCGATTCCAGATGATGAAATGCTGTCAGATTATGACCATGTTCAGCTACAATTCCAACAGTCTGCTTCTAAAGGTAATCACAAGCCAGAAATATATTCGTACGATCATTTGGCTATGCAGTCAAATCAGACCAAGGTTTACACTGATAACACTGTAAACAAGTGTGACCTTGACGACACGTACAATCATTTGGACGATTGCTTTCTCAAAACTCCAGGAACTAATAAAATGGGCCCATACGACCATTTGGGAGGTAAAGTGGTTGCTTTAGGAAGGGTACAGGCTGAAGGAATGAGCAGTCTTGAAGAAGCATGCACTCATCTAGGCGGAAGTTCTCCAAGGAAGGATGATGTTTCTGCAGACATAACAGCCGACGAAAATGGCTATTCTCACGTGTCTGTAACTACCAACAAAAATGGAAACGCATCAATGACAAACGTGTCTTCAGGCACATCCACCTACGACCACTTTAGTTTTCTATAAAATATCTTACGAGAAAAATGTTTTACCCGTAAATATGGATGCGAATGCTGTCAGATATCAACAGGAGTACACTTTAGAAAAGAATAGTATTAATAACATTGACGAGGGAAATTATCCAACATTTGTTAAAAGAGACCAACCCAGTTTCAAGAGAATGAAGTTTCATCGTGGCGCAAAACCAAAAATAGCACATAACAAGGACTGCGGCCCATTTAATAATACAAAGGATAAGGCACGTGATCACGACTTTTTTATCTTGGAGACTTAACAAAAAAGTCTAAGATTGTTACGTGTATTTCCTTTGATGGACATTGGACTTTGCGTCCTCAATTTCATTTTCACACGAATAGAATGCTTCAACCATTTACTATTCTCTGGTCATTTCTTTCTTAGTTCAGAAAGTTAATTTAATTTAATTATGATCAAGATTTGTGTGTAGTTCTTCTAATCGAAATAATCTTTCTCTAATAATGAAGTAGGCAACAAAAAGAAATGTGAAAGTGTTTGGTGACGTTCTATGGCATTCTATGTGGCGTGCGTGTGCATGTGTTTAATTCCATGAACCATGGCAGAAAACGAAAGATTTTGGCTAACTTCTTTCTACAATTGATGTAACTGATTTCGTACATATTCATACATGTTACTTATATAACTAGGACTCCTTTTCTTTAAGCCATTCGATGTTATTTTCATTTACAATCAAGAATTTGGTGTCGTTCTTCTAATAGAAATAGTACTTCTCTCTCCTAAATACCAAGATGTCATTATAATTATGTCACTACTTTCTGTTTATGACGTCATAACTTTCTAAGAATACGTCACCGATTGGACATTTTCTTATTTAAATAGATTTGTTTTATTGCTTGCATTTGAGAAACCAGTCAGGAAGTGCGAGGTGAGAGCTCTGTAAAACCGATTTAAGCACCCAAGTCTTTCCATATTGTCAACTGACCGTTCCAAGGCGGTAACTGTCGGGTTCGCTTTTGTTAAATGACTCATCACATATTTCTTCTTATTTTTATATTTGGCTTCCACGTGATTACCTTTACCCTGTGCCTTTTCAAATTTGATATATGTTGCAGTGCTCATAGGACTTTGTCATATATTCTTATATATTAAAAGGGAAACCCCTCTTTTGGACATTTTTGCATTATTACTTTGTTAACAATTTACTCGCGATTCTTAGCTTTGTATCATTTGCAAAAAAAGTATTATATTATTTCATTAGGTAGCAGTATACACCAAACCATATATTATAACTAGCCATATATGTTTGTAATACTATGATTGCAGGGGCATGTCTGAGCATACGCATTTACCCACATACGTAGAGCTGATTGGAGAAGTCGAAAATTCAAAATACTAAAACACATTAAATACGTCGCTATACTCGATTAAAGCATAAAACTATCCACATAGACACAACGGGATCTCTTGACCTAGAAACAAATACGATTTTCATATGAAGTGTTGATTGAGAAGTTATGTTCATTGGCTTCTGTATGGTACTGTACAGCAGAATCAACAAATACCATTATTACGCAGTTGCTTCCACGCTTTCCGTAGACGTTTAATATGGCATATATTGTATTCAACTGTTGATCTTACCGTTATGCGACAAAACAATCAGAAACTAGACATTTTAACAGCAAGATGAAACTATTTATGTTACTTCGCTTTTCTCAGCAGGAAACGTGTAGAACAGAGAATCGTTGTTAGACACACACACCCGTACACACACGTGCACACACATACAGTTTTGTCGTCGCGAATTATTCATTAATACTGGTGTTTTTCTCACTTGTTGTGTTAACAAATTGTATTGTCACCTTCTAATATAAAACACAATAACCATTTAAAGGAAAATCAGCTCCAAAATCTAGTTTCGATTATCTCCATAAAACGAATAAACACGGAAAGAATGCGTGACAGGTAACAATACAGGTAGCGAGAAAATAAAAGACTTTTAAACGATTAGTACGTGGCTATTTTGAAGTGTCATATGGACAAGATAGAAAAGTAGCTAGGTTAACAGAAAAGTCAAAGGGTGTGAATTGATAGATATGAGAAATAAAGAAAAGGAAAGGATTTTTTATGGCAACCCTATACGACTCTATGCAATCTACACAAGACGTACTCACCAGATTGTCCAGTATTCTCAATGCAAGTTTGACAAGATCTGAATATTGCTTTTATACGACACTTCATTCTACCAAGGAGAAGGTGTTTGTAGTTCAAGGGATATAGTTTTCTTTGCGACCGAAATAAATTGAAAACTTTCCGGACGATACGTAGGCACAAGAAAACAATCATTATACATAATATTTCCTTTAACTGCATTTTTAATACTTATAGTCTTAAATGTGGTTTAGAAATAGATCGTTGGTTTAAATTGCTGCACTTGTTTCGTTATCATGTATCGATAAGTGAATACTCGCAACCCAGTTGCTAAATAGAGTATATAAAATCGTTGAACGTATTTGCCATAGCCGGGCAGCCTCATTTTTGCATTCTCATTCAAGAAAAAGTCACACATTTAAACTACTCAGGCCATATAGAAAACATTATATTTCGTTTGATAAGTGGTTTCAGCACCCAATGTGGTCTACGCATACATTTATTATCTTGCATGTTATGAACTATTTTTCAGCATTCAACATTATTTTAAAGCATTTCCTTTGAGTTTGTAAACAAAATCGAAGACAATGACAGCTCTTTTTTGTCGGTTCAAATGTCACAATTTATTATTGGTATAAATAAACTTACCACCATCATGAAGCGTACGGCTAAGGCTTCTGTACTTTCATCTGAAAGACGTCTGACTAACCACAGCACATGGAAACATTTAGTTCAAAAACTGTCCAAAAATAACATCCCGGCAAATAAGATTATGCAGATAACAGGACACCGCAACATTCAACCAATTAATAACTGCACCCACATGAGCGATAATCAACACAAAATGATATCGACCATACTCACAAAGTCTTACTGTTCTCACTAGCATGTGAATCAAGACACGAATGTCCACCACAACGCGATAGTAACTTCAATAAATTCCGCCACAAAGAACTCCAACATAACCGTCCACGGTGGCTTTACCAGCATCTTCGCAGGAAACGTTTTTTTAAGGTGGAACTTTCAATATTAACATTCAGACGCCTATGACGCAATCAAATGTAAATTCTACTGACGAGTCTGCAAGTCCACCACATAACAAACGAAAAAGGAATTATCTCCATAGTCGACACTGGCAGCGATGAGAATGAAAATGTGAATAGTGACCTTCACACTAACCGCTTTACAAACTTTCTGGGTCACGCAATTCCATGTGTTTACAGTTTACTGTTATAATTTATGAAGCTGAAATAGTCGATAAAACATATGGCAATGATATGTTATTTTTATTAAGGTTAAATAAGCACTAAAAGATTGTCAAATGTTGTTTTACTCTCAGTTAAAGACAATAAAATGGAACTATTTTGTATAGCGCAACAATGAACTCAAACGGTCTTTGATGCTGTGTTTGGTTAAACGACGTCACGATAGCGATCTAATTTTTTAACCGGCATGTAGATCCACACGGGTATTTGCAATCTCCCATGCAGAGTTGTCGATCGTTCCTCTCTCAGACACCTCTGCAATTGGTTCACGTCAAGATTTTTGACGGAAATTTTAAAGTGCCGACATTAAGTGAGCCAATAACAGAGGTGAATGTATGAGCCGATGGTAGAGAGTGGGGTATTTGTTTCTTGTAAAAGAGGACAAAAAAGATGTGATAAAAAGAATCTGACACTCGTTGTTATTTAATACAAACATTGATCAAACTCGTCTAGGATAAAATCGCCAGAGGATCGTTTAATATCATTTTGCCTGAACTCGCTTAATAAATGCTTGTATTAAATAACAACTCATGTCAGATCCTCTCTCTCTATATATCATGAACTTGTTATAGATTTTTAGAGATGCCCATAAGTAAAAGTACATATATAATTAGCTGTAGTACAACAATGCAATTAAGAGCATAATGCAACTGAAATACTTATTTATTGTTTTATTTAATTTTTGGACACGTGTTTATGTTTGTGTCTGTAAATTGCTCCATTATAAATATATTCATATGTTCATGTAAAACACTTTTATAAAATATAATGTAATAAAGCAATGTAAATAAGATATTTTGTTTGGTTTTCAATAGATAGTTCCCACATCAGTAAAGATCCATTATCTTAGCAGCCATCTTGGTGATGAGAGATTTTCAGATGAATTGTATAGAAGCTAAATTTTATTTTCTTGTAATTTCTTCATTTGTGGTCCAAACATTAAGAGCTATACACCATTGGAAAGCTCTTGAAATTTATATTCATTCAAAATATAGTTTTGATATTTAAAATACTTCATAAAAGCTTTTAAATTTGATGTATAATTCAGTAAAATAGACTGAAAAATCAAAACACAGTGGTGAGTTTAATACAGCACATATTTCCAGATTTCGGCCTGTATTAGCTTCTGCCTTCCAAGATAACTGCCTTAAACTGTCTATGACATCACATGGGAACTATCCTTCGCATCTACTTATTGATACTACATTTAAGGTTACTTCTTTCGTTTAAATTAAGCAGAAGTAAAAGAAATCGCAGAATCACCTGAACTTGAAAGGCAGTTATTATTCCACAGAATGTTGTATTTGTTTCTTAATTCTGCTCCCTATTGTCTCAGCTGACTTCTAAGGCTGACCTTATTCCATTCAATTCATTCGACGGATGACGGACTGGGACACATTAAAACACCGCGCGCGCATGACGGACGCGGATGACGGATGAGGGACGCTGATGACGGACGCGGATACAATAGGAGTTAATTCCAAACTTAGTTTATTTTGGTCAAATCCGGTAGCGTGTTTAAGCATTTATTTTAAACCTAACTTTATATATAGCATATATAGAAAATATCGAATGTTTAACAAAAACTATTTCTATTAACGAAAGTTAGTGACTCTGATGTAACATTTGTCCTAATGTATTATCTATATTTTAGGAGAGGTGTTTATTTGCAGCTGAATACTTGCCTGCTTTCCAATTTCCTTTGCGGTGAACATTTGATTTACAACGGAATAATTTTTCCATTATTGCACACCTGTAATCATGTAAAGGGTAAAACGTACACCGCCACAACAACGCTTATGAGCGCTTTAATTTTCGTATATAGTTGCAGCGACATTTTTGTCACTAATACGGTGTCTTGACATTGTTTGTGAAGCTAGACAGAGATATGGGAAAATAGCCGGTCCGCCGCCTGTCAGCTGAAACTTTTTAGCGGTTGGAGGAAACATACTTATGAGAGCGTATGTAAACTTTGTTCCAATATAAAAACAAAGGTTAATATGATGACAGAATCAATCGATTTTATAAACCTACAGAGTTTAATTACTTAACCCATAACAACCTCATGGTAGTACATAAAATATTGATTAATTATAAGTATTCATGTACATCCATGAAAACGAAAAGGTTAAACGTCATAAGATTTACTTCCTGCTGAAGATTCAACCGCTAAAATGTTTTATTTTTTTTTAAAAAGATGGTTTCCGACAGTTTGAACCAAAGATTTTTTTCTCAAATAACTAAGTAAGTCATTGTTTCATGAAAAGGTCCTGCAAAATGATGTTCATTGATGTCCAATACATGTGTAAACAGTAAAGCATAAATACATACTTGTCACTGCAAACAGTGTATTTTCTGTTTTCACACGCTGCAGAAGAAGCAAAGAAAACCACGTGACAACTGACTTTTGAGATTACGTTTTATCGTTTTCCGGGTTGTCCGCTGTGTCGTAGAACTCTATTTTTAGAAGAGATCACTATCGTGCATTTTTTATAGATTAGGAAAGAATAAAAATGAAAAAAAGTATTTTTGTCGCAATGTGCACGGTCTTAGCAATATAGTTAGTGTTCGAAATCGTCTTTACTTAGACAAAAGTAAGAATTTATGCAGAAATTATGCCTAAATTCTAAAAAAAAAATTAAATAGTGACAAAATATTGTTACATGCATTTGATATAGGCAAACTACCGGATACAACAAGATGTAAGATATTTTTCGTCAATATGAAATTGACACTAACCGACTTCTGTTTCTTATTTATTTAACAACCATATGTATGCTGATTGATCTGGTTACATGGGTAAAGTTGTTGTTGTTTCCTTATCTCTTTCTTTATTGTTTATCCTTTTTTATTATTTGTCAAATTCAAATCAGTTTCCGTTTTATATTGAATGCAGTTCCAATGCGTATACGTTAATATTATTTATTAAATAGTACTTAGGCATACATAGTATTTAAGAAGGTCATAACATTAAACTAAAAATATTTTGGTATGTGTTGCATTTCTCATAGGACTTTGTCATAGATCCTTATTGTAATTTTCCTATACATGTTCATACATGTGTTCTTTCGAGTTTTTGACAAAACACTTATTTCAAATTCACCTAACCAGGTTATAACACTCGCGCTTATCTTTCCGTTTATTGTAAAAGTGCAGTGAGTGGTCAAGCCCTGTTGTTTCTGTCAGTCTTTTAAAACGTTTGGTTTGAGTTGTTTTGCAATGTAATGGTATGGTAGACCAACGAATTTAACATTTAACTATTTAAGGCTTAAACACAGTTACAGTCCTCCTGATTTGTAAGTCTAACCATTCAAAGTATTTCTACATTAAACTCTACTTCAAAGTCTCTGAGAGTTGGAAATCGTCCTGTTTCATTATTTGGATTTATTTTTTCTGACTAAACAGTACCGTTTTATATTTATTTCAGTGTAATTCATTTCAGAACATCAGATTACCGACATTTGCAGCAATGCTACGTTTAGTTACAACATCAACTCTAGTAGAGAAGAAACAATTCTGTACAATCATGCATAAAACTTGAGGTCCACATTGCCTTTACAAGTGTTTCTGTCTATATTGTTGTTTAAACCTATTTAGTTTTTGTCGATTTGGAAACAAGTTCTTTCAACATATATTTATCCCTCTCGACTGCCCACTTCCTGCTTGAACCAGCACTCAAGTACTGGAACAATGTGCAGTAAATAATATTGCTCAAGGACTAACATCACGTGTTCAATTGCGGGGTTCGGGACCCTCCGATCCGGTGTCCAACGTCTTAACAACTAGTCTACGACAATTGTTGTTAGTTTAGAATATCATGCAACATTAATAAAAATAAAAGTTTCGTATTTTATATATGTTCAACGTGACAGCCTCACTTCAATATGGCACATCCATATGAACATTTGTATTTAAATATCCCAATATGCCTCTTCAACATGTTTTGTTTACTAGTACTGCCAACCGTGGTTACGCAAGTAAAGAACTTTGAAAGTCCAACAAATAGGCTTAGGAATAAATTTAGAAAGGATACCATGTTAAACCTCATCACATGATAAATCAATTTTTTTAAAGCAGTACACATATGGTGAAATGGTCAAGAGTTTTGCTTCAAAATCACCAAACTTGGAATGTAAACTGTTGAAATAAATATCCGTATTTTGTTTGCTCTTTTACAAAATTTGAAGGCTATGTTTGTTTTGACTTTTATATCGCACTTAAATAAACACTTTTAATATATAAATTTGATCGAAGTGTGGCTGTATCACCGTGAAATATGCATAGTTTGTCAAAATAATTGTAATTAAGGTAAGAGGGGCCTAAAAGAAGCTATTAAGAATCCTAAACTAAGTATGTCCATAGTGATAAATATCATATATCAGATATATAAATGAAATATGAAAGAATTTCACCGTCATGTTTTGGAAAAAATCACATTTGAATAGGGTCACCCCCTCGCCTTGTCCCAGGACCATTTTTTACAAGTGGTTATTGCTTAAAAGTCTATTTTGGGGGTTCAAAACGATAATATATTTTAGCATCAGTGGTGTAACTTTATAAGCATAACCCTAAACATTAAAAAGAACTCATTTATATTGTTCAAGTACAAACATTTGATGATTTTACACTGAAAAAGGCATCTAAACCCCCTCGGAAAAATTTCCTTGACACAGAAACATACACAAACTTTCAGAGTTTCTAAATATTTTAATTATACCAGTATATTTATAAAATGCATATCAAAATTTGCTATATACATATACCAATCACATAACAAATAATTACAGACTTTCACCGTTTAGTCTTTGAAATATTAGCTTTAAAATTGTCATATTCCATGTTTTTCTTAACAAAACAACAACAACAACAAACCTGTAAAAAAAGATTTTCTGTCACAATTTTGCACAATACCTTTATGTTTCACAAAGATCTTTTACAGATCTGATTAAAACTGACTTCTGAATGTGTATCTGTTTACAATAGAACTATATTATAGTTTTGAACCCCCAAATTAGACTTTTTAGCAATAACCACTTGTAAAAAAAGGTCCTGGGACAAGGCGAGGGGGTCACCCTATTCAAATGTGATTTTTTCCAAAAAATGACGGTGAAATTCTTTCATATTCATTTTTATATCTGATATATGATATTTATCACTATGGACATACTTAGTTTAGGATTCTTAATAGCTTCTTTTAGGCCCCTCTTACCTTAACAAGGTATTTGATTAAATAATCTGATTTCCCAACACATAGTGGTCGTTTGCATAGTTAACCAATCGATATCATCACATTCTCTTTTATCTCTTTTTATCTATGAGGGTTTGTGTTTGTTTGTTTGAGATATATATATGTGTGACCTGCTTGGATATCGGACGATCATACATACCAGATATCATATAACGAAAATTGGACATGCTACCATTAAAGGCAGAAAAGGCAGTTATGATGCTCCAGGATTATACAAATCTTTTGTTAAATTTTATCACAGTTACATTGAGACCACTCTAAATGCTATTCGTGATTTATTTGGATAGTTTCAAATTTCTGACGAACTTCCACTTATATATTATATTTTGTTCGATCTTTTTTTCAAAGGAACACAATTCAAGGAATAAGACACAGTATTAAAGCTTTGATGTCGTGCTTATTAATTTTAAAATGAACAGTATCATGTTATGCAAGAAACACATGAACCACTATTAACAACATTATCACCGAAGTGCCGACAATAACATTGTTGCAATCGTCAATCCGTCCAACGACAAGCACTTCGACAGAAACGTCTATTAAAGCGACGTCTATAACGTCACCGGTAATGACTGAAAATGACGAGTCCAATTTCTCCTGCATATAAACGTAAATCCATGTATTCTAAAGTAGCCATGAGATATGATAAAATCTCTCAGACCGATTAAAAATAGTGATTGAGACTGTTGGCCCTGCAGGATGACGATAAGCATTGAAATGTTAATGTTTACTTTTGTTATAATGGATACACAGTGAAAGAAAAGGACTATTCGGAGCACAGATTAAAGTACCAATCTAACGGCAATGCACCATATAATTATGTTTAATGAGAAAGGAAAGAATCCATTAACCTTATGATAATACTAAAACACCGT
The DNA here is from genome assembly GCA_007844125.1 of Sinonovacula constricta. NCBI lineage: Eukaryota > Metazoa > Mollusca > Bivalvia > Cardiida > Solecurtidae > Sinonovacula > Sinonovacula constricta. The sequence goes on along the minus strand of CM017556.1, from coordinate 51,489,886 downwards.
GCCTTTTGATGAAGGTAATTTGAAAATATTTCTAGTTGTGGTAATTACTGAAACGATTTGAGATCCTAAAATTGTCATGAACTATATATATTGACATGCAGTCTACATGTAGCACATCTGCCCTCGAAAATAAGAACTCAACAAAAATCTGTTCGATTGACCATCTTGCAGGAATCGATGTTTGAGCGTGGAAAAATTAAAGCGGACTCAGAAGGGATTATTGTTCGTTTAATATTACAATCGTAAGAAGCTTTGATAAAATAGAATCCTATTTTACAAAACAACAAACAGTTTTCATGAGCAATCAATTTTATTTAGTTTTAGAGTTGCTATCTTTTGAAACTACATTTGGTTAGTTATCAGTTTCAACCCCACCAATCAATGTAATTGTCAAAATCACGTGCTATGTATTCTTCTATCTTTCAGTCCCTCTCGAAGGTATGTTATCTTAAAGATAACAAGCTGCACATAAAAATCCAAGTGTTCGTTTGAGGGTTGTTCAGCAATAAAGTAGACTAAATCTAATTTTCAATGAAATGTGATCTTATATAAAAAACGTGTTTCAATTTATATTATATTTTCGTCTGTACTACAGGTATAGGTATGACATTATAAATAAAATTTAAGAAAAACAACAACAAATATAGAAGTCATAGAAAACTGGCTAACATGCACACTTACAATGACGTCATCACTTTATTGAGAACGCGGCATGTTTTCTCGTTGATATTGTTCACTTTCTCACTATCGGTTCATTACATTTATATACCTTTATTACATAATAAATATCACGTCAGGTTAAATGACGGTCGGGATTTTAAAGATAGTAATTGAAATTCGGCTATACACTTAACTTGGTAAATGCCAGTTAAGTATTAGTTAATTTATTTGATCTATGTCCACGTTTAGAGTCACTGCGTTAGAGACCGTTCATATAAACCGGTTTTCATTGTCTAAAAATATGACTTATTTTCTGAATCAGCGACTTCCTTCGTGATTGCAGCGCTTTCATTAAAATATTATTTGCTGTTGTTTACATACGCGTAATTATATGTTGTTTAATTACACAATAATTCCCACTTTTATTGCCACATAACCCAATTAATGTTAAGTTGTCAGACCAAATAAATTTAAACAACAAGTTAACATTGGACAAGATCCTCAAAATATAATAACAAACCTCTATGGCTGCGAGTCTGTTTAAGTGTTAGCCGTAAGAAACAAAGCATACTTCTGCGGAGACGGATAGATGTTACAAACTCCAATGTAGCAATTATCGAATTACAACCTTACTGCATATCATCGCGTTGTTTCTAACAATATATATATATAACTTCATCCATTTCTATTGCAGGGTTATTGTTGTGTGTTATTTTTGTTTTGTTTGTTGTTAATGTTGTTTTTGTCGGAGTGTTTGTTGTTGTTGTTGCTCGTTCATTTTTGTTGATATTTTGATTTTTTGGGAAGCTGTGGTTTCTCTACCTATACCTAAGTGCATTTTAAAACTTAATAACTTACGATATGTTCAGATGAGCTTGATTGTAAAAGCCTGTGGTATTTCTGAACAGCCCACCTATTTTTAACAAATATATTGACATCATGTTTTGCCCTACACATGATCATGTTTACGACCCGTAAACACCCTAAAAAGAGGAAGTAAAATAGAAATAAAACAAAGTGGCCGTAAAGAAGTTACGATTTTTTTTTCTATCAATTTTCTATCAAAAAATGCATTTATTGTGCGTGCTAATAGTGTGGATTTGGATACAAGGTAATTAACTCTTTAGTGCAATTTACACATTTGAGTAAATTTACGTCTTACATTGAAGGCACTACTTGCGTGTTGAATAATCCACAAAAGTGCCCAATATGAACTTAAATGCAATATCTAAATGGAAGCAATATCTTTAAATTAGGACCCTTTTTATAAACTAGATGCTTTCTTCTACGAATTACGACATTTGGATCACTTTTTTTCATGCTATAGAACACTTTATCTTTTTGCAGAAGGAATTTTGATACGACAATTTTGAAATATAAAAAAATATTATTGAAAATATTAACTGTTCTAGGTAATTTTATTGCTCTGGAAATGAAATATCTGCCTAATAAACATTTTACAAGAGCTTGTGCACATAACATTAGATTTTTTTAAAAACAACAGAAAAAGTTTAATTAAAACAAACAGTTAAAGTAACATCAAAAGCGATTTTAAATAAAAGTCTCATAATAAATCGAATAATTCTCCGAATTATGTTTAGTATTAAAGTTACAGTCATGGATATTTGTACAGACTGACTAAATTTCCTTATCTTTACTAGTTTAGACCTTGTTATCAGTATATTTTCTACCTTCAGATCCTTTATCAAATACATGTATAGTACATATATAAGCAGGTAAAAAGCTAAGTTTACCGTTTTGATTAAAGGTGCCGCTTCGCAACACCAGAAGAATGCTACGATTATGCTGAACCAAGACAATGATCACAGCAACCCAACACTTGTCTGCAACCCTAATGAAACTATTGTAATAGATGGAATAGTCTGCTTTAACCACAGCTTTGGCAGACCTTGTTCAGACGATCGGTCACAATGTCAGGTAAGTGAACATGACTAAACCATGAATGTCTAAAGAAAGAAAGTGTTTAAATTAAATAAAAGTAACAATAGCATAATTGTATGGTGCAAACCCACGATCACTCATACCGCTCTCCTTTATGGTGGCCGTGGGATATTATGCTGTTAAAAGTGCGTTTTTTATGAATATTCATAGCAAGTGGTTCAGTGAAAATGAGCGTTACATTGACGCTACTCTTCAATTGAAGTTTAAGAAAAACTAGGAGTCTATGTCTAAATTACCGTACTAGCCTGAGACGCCGGTTGTTTAAAAATTTTGTAATCATTTAATTAGCTGAATTTGATGTTAATAATGTTTAGATGTTAAATCTAGGATAGAAGTTATATTTTTTTTATATATTTGTCTTCACTTTACCTTATTCTATCACAATACCCTTATTTTCGCAATAGTGGCACAACAATTGAAATACATACGCAGCGCTTATCTTTAAAACTGTGCTAAAGATACAAAGTCTGTTTAACTGTCTGATTTAACATGTGAACTGTATAAATCTACAAATTGAATAAATTCAATTTGAAATCGCATTTTAAGTGTATTCAAATATTTTTAAAACAAGTAGTCGTATGATTTCAAATTGGTTAAGTGGTCCAGACTTGACTCGACACTGGTACGCCATGTAAAAAGTAGATAACATCCTGTATATGCACGTAAACAGTTTTAAATCTTGACAAAAAGCAAAATATTATTATGTAAAGTTGCAGTGAAGTGTTCATTGTAAAACATTAAAAAAATTAAAAACTGCAAATGATTGTTGCATCGGTGGTTAATTTATTTTAGGTCTCACTGGCAGAAGGGAGACTTTTTTTCAAATATTGACATATTTTTTATTTAACACTTCACTTCTCTCCAATGTCCTAACTCCATTACCTTTTAAGAATGGTGAGAGTGTTTCTACAAGTGTGGTAAATTCAAAAAGTTAACATTGAACTTGCATAATCATAAACATTTAGAAAAAAATAAAATATTTATCAGTTTATAAGAAATGTAAAGTATATTAGTTAATGTAAGACTATATGAACTATAGAAAACAACTGCATATACAGTTATAACATAACATACATTTAGCAATTAAGGCAGAGTTAATAATTAGAGAATAATATTAAATATTCAATAAATTTTCTTTCAGGTTACGAAGGAAATACAGTATATTATCTACGAGAAGTGTTCAATGAAAAGGGGCGTTTGTTCGATTGCGGATCTGGAGCTATTCTGCCAAGACAGCATTGTGTCACTTGACAATCTGGTTGTGCAATATTCATGTGTATCTGGTGAGTTTTCGGATTATTTTATAAGATTTGTTTGTTTGCTTATAGGGTTTATCGTCCCACAGTCAGTATTTCAGTTATCTAGAGGCGGTGTCCACGTGAAGCAGATATTGTGCTGCTTTCACTGTGTATAGCATATCGTTAACACCTGGCATAATACCACATCAATCACATTATCCTGACACCGGGCCACCCAGTCGTGGAACTACCCTTACTTTTGCTTGAGCCTTAACAAAGCTATACAACTACCATTTTTAATGACTTTGGTATGTCGCCGCACTCCCCGTACCTGGATTTTACGAATCATAGTCAATTACCTTTATAAAGAAAAAAGCTTGAAGCACAACAAATTAAGTTGTAGATTGAATGATTGAGGCGAAATTTACCTAAGACATATATTTTACGACTAACTTGTATTTCGAAACCGTAATAAAAGCAGTTGTATCACTTGACATGTATAAAGGGAATGTATTTAAATATTTGAATTTCGTTGTAATTTACATAATTATCAGTTTAAATGAGATATTATTTACATTATCATGAACTAATTACCCCTCCAGATAAGCAGCACAACCCCCGCCCCCACCCCCGCCCCCTCCCAAAGATACAAATTAGCTTAGGCCGGTTAACACCCCTTAGTCCAGGACAACACGGAGTTGTACAAACAAATAAAACAATCGTTTTAAGTTATGCATACTTTTTATGCATATCTTGAGAAAAATATTCTTACGTTTCAAATAAATGCTTAAGGCTATCAAATAACTTAAACATCTGACCTGAGAGGGATATAAGACTGGCCTAGGCCTAACGTGTCGATGGTATTATTTGACCTACGCCACTGAAACCCAGGGACTCCCTTAGTTTATTGTTAATACTATTTTCCAAAATAATATTGTTCTTTGTCATTATACGAAGTAAAATATGATATGGTTAAGTTATTGTATTAAAGTTGTTCATTGTTTTACAAGTATTTCTCAATGTCAGTATTAAAAATAAGCTTCAAACTTTTTGTACAGTCTTTGCATATTACAAAGACCAATTTAGCTGGAACACCCACATGTTGTAAAGATATTTTATTGCGTCTTTCTAAATTTCTGTTTGCTCTGACATTCCTATTTGATATTTCTGATTGTGTAAAAAGAAACATTTTTACCCGTAATTATGCATTTGACGCTTATCTATTTTTAAAAAAAAGTTTTTTCGCCAATTTTACGTTAACAACGCCGGACCATAATGGCTTTAAGTCGTTTAGTTGTATTGATGATATCTTATAACAGTGATGCTGTTAATTTTTGCTATTGTGGTGTTGTTTGCTTTTTGCAGAAAGTAAAATGTTGGACGTGTGCAGCAACTCTAGTAAAACTGTGGGAATACCAAATAAAGAACTTTACATAATTTTACATACTTCTAGTATCCTGTCTCATAAAACGTGTGTATGCACAGTAGTTCCATCACTTCCACCGTTCTTAATAACCATTAAAGACATCCGTATGTATGACCATAGTCAGAATAGTACACCATCGACGTTATCCCTCTTCGGGATTGAGGAGGATTCCATCATTGACTACAGAGAAGCTAAATTATGGCCCAGCGGTTCAACTTTCGCCATGCATTTACTGGAAAATAAAACAGTATACATTAATTTAAACGATGTGGTCCGTGGGAAATATCCATCACTGCTAATAGAAGTGAACGGTAAGTATATAATTATTGTTATATATTTAGTGGTTCAACTGAAAATGCAATCCGTCATGTGTATGATTAATCTCAAAGAGACTGGCGTGCAGAAAGGATAGTATACCATGTTTCTTAAAATATATTAGAGGTATAAGTACTAAGGATGTGTTATAAACAATGTCAATAAGATATATTTCTGTTGAAGCAAAGATATGATTAAAAGTTTTAAGGTAGAGCAAATGTAATCGTGCACCTCCAGTTGAAGGGTATCAATTTATGGTCTTAAAATGCTTCAAAAGTGGGAGGTTGTGGGTTCGAATCCCGGTATGGGCACGTATGGTCGACTTTTCTTCCTATTGTTTCACTTGACATTTTTCTGCATCTTCCTACCATATGTAGAATAAAACATGTTTAAACTTAATTTTTTATTTACTGGATTAATTTTGCTAAATTTGATTACAATTTTTATTTTACCTGATAAATTCAAAGCCTAAATAAATCAAAGCCATGTGGTGGAATTTTTATATTTTGATATTATTTTTCAACCAAAATACTTTATAGAACAGATTGGGCAACCCTGAAATGAATCGTTTGGCTATAAAGAGCTCGGTGACTGTTTTATAAAGCACAAAATCAGCAGAAAAAATAGGAAAATCAGTCCAAAACGTGTTGAGTCTGTAAACAATAAATTACATATTTGGGATTGCCTGAGTCAAACTAATCAAGTAACATGTTTAACTGGTTTGTCTAATGGTATAATTTGTTTCCAAATGTTTCTCAATACCAAAACATTTCTCCTAAAGAGGATATAACAATATTTGGGGTTCTCTTATTTCTAAAAGGAATGCTCATTAAATCAATTTTAAAAGGTAAAAACGTGACACTGTAGCTCTTTGTCGATTCATATTCATAGTAATTAAAGGCAAACAAATCCATCCATGGGCTATTAAAATCACATCTTTGGACAGGTAATTTCTTGTTTTCTTTATCTGTCTCTTCTGATATTTATAGAACTTTATTGAACTTTAGCCTTTTACGTGAGATTAGATTGATCTGTCTCTTTTGTTCATCGAATGTCAATTTAAACTTAATATTCCCATTCTTACTAACGTTAGCTAAACTTGTTTCATTGGACTAGACGTTTTTTTCTTTACAATTTGATGTGTCTGTCAGAACAAAAAAAAAACGTCTTGTTTGAAAATTAATAATATTTGTTTCAAGTGACGTCAATATTCAAAATGCTAATTGCATTTACTGTTTTATTATTTTATAAGAAAAAAAACGCATTTATTCATAAAATTGCTCAAGATGCGTTGTCTTAGCTGTCAACGTGATATTTCATTTACGTTCAATATCTTTTACGAAACCCTTAGGGTGTGCGAAGTTGGAGACCTCTGTTATCCAGTTTATGCACCAAGCCGTTTGTCTTTGCAAATTTTGCGAAGAAAAAAATGTGTAAATTCAAAACTGGATGGATAATTTCCTTAGAATTTGGAATAAACATCAATATCAAATTATATAACATATTGGTTTTATTAATTTTCAAATTGTATATACTGTCTTTTACATTTGCCTTACCTTAAATAACTAAGAAATTATTGCTCAAACATATATGTATAAAAGACATGAATGCAACGATTTACAATAGTGTTTGTAATCGATAAAGAGAAGATTATTATTATCATACATACTATTATTATCATTATTATTATTATTATTTTCATTATTATTATTATTATTATTATAAACAATGTTATAAATAATTGGTAATTCAAAAGATTTAATTACCACTTTAATTTAATGAAATAAGAGTATGTGGTCCAACTTTTAATAATCATGAAGAGATTTATAGAAGGCAGGGCTTCTTTCGAATGCATTAGCCTTCATGTATTTATTTCTTTTCAATATTTACGTCTTATAAAAGAGTGCTTTTTAAACTATTTGTCATATCTTTTAAGCCGAACAAACTGTAAACGTGTCATGCGAAACAGAAGGAACATATGGAAAGCTTTCAACACCAAAGCCGACATCGATTGATAACTCAGCAACATCTTTCTCGGTGACACCGACAGCAACCTCCACCTACAGCGAAACGACAGATAGCACATTGTTGGTACTTCTGTTGTCGGTTGGCGCCGGAGTGGTTGTCGGTGTTGTGCTGGCTGCTTTGACAACATGCTACGTATACAGAAGGTAAGTCAATATTTTCGTTTGCAGTTCTTATATTTGCGGAAAGCATATGAACCTGCGTGTAAAATGTCAAATTGGTCTTGATATAAAAGTAATAAACAGTCAAATGCTACGTGTTCATCCAATATAATCATTTTTAAATAACGAAAGAAAATGTGTTAACGAACATACGAACACAATTCATTTAATGTTTTTTTTAATATACCCAACATGGCTTTATTAGAAGAAAAAAAGATTGCATATGTTTCACTTTAGTTTTATCATAGTTTTATCAAATTTCAATTTGGAAATACATCGCAGCTATACACGTTTTGTCTTTGTAGCTTTGTCCAGCTATTTTTGTATAAGAAGTGTCTTGGTAAATGTTTGAGTCGCAACGTCGGCGCACCGCATTTAACTTGGAAGACTCCGCAAACTAGAATTTACTTAAATGGTGACTCGAATAAAGTGTGAGAAAAAGTGGCACCCGGGCTTCGATTGATTATACTATTTATTTATACTAGTATTTATATACTAAATTTGAAATCATTAAGCTGTTAGTATAGGTCTTGGACATTACCATATGCATAGACGACATGCTGTCTTGCAGAAAAAGAAAACGAAGGCCAGAAATAGGCCAGGCTGTGCAGTCTTTTGGAGCAGAAACCCCATATATCAGAAGCGAAAGTAATGAAGCACCAGAACAAACACACAATGACAATAGACATTATCAATTAGTGCAGTGTGAAAAGAACAATGGGGTTGTTACAACGAAAATGCACCGGTCTTATGTCAATGGTATGGAGAGCGCGGCTCTTGCTAAATGTAATGAGAAAGTACTTACATTTCCAAAGAATAAATCTATTCCGGATGATAAAATGCTGTCATGTTATGACGATATTGAGCTACGGTTCAGCCGATCTGCATGTGACGATAAGAATAAACCTGAAATTTATTCTTACAACCATTTGAAGACAAATCATCTAAAGGACGACACGGATAACCCAGCAAGCAAATGTAATCATGAAGAAACGTACGATCATCTGGATGGATGTTCGCCGAAGATACATGGTTTATCTGCACAAATTACAGACGACTATTCTCACCTGTCTTTGGCTATTGACAGGGATGGAAATACAGCAAAGTATTCAAGCGCGTCTGCATACAGTCACTTTAGTAGCGAGAAAAACGCTCCTCTAGTAAATACGGGTGCGAATTTTGCTTGTCATCAGCAGTGTGGTTTTCAAGAGAAGATAATCGATAACCTGGACGAGGGTAATTATCCGACATGTGTTGAAAGAGGTGAACCCGATTTGAATCTGGATCACAACTATTTTATCATAGAGGCATTACCAAAAACCACATAATTTATATTGAAATGTCACCCCTGTTTTGCACGCTGTTTGGTACACTAGTGCATAAGTTCGAGTACTTTATTTCTTTGTTAATAAACAACTGGCGATTCTTAGTCTCCTATCAAACACATATAAGAATACCATCAAAACAAAAGTGTTATAAGGGCAAGCTGGAACATTTTTTATTTATTTACTTTCTCCAATAGGATTTTTTCAGTACAGCCACACAATGTTAGACACTCACAATATTATAATTAATTATGCAATCATATGTACTTAATAATCAAAATATATTTTATTGCCAACTTTAAATAAAAATATTAGAACAATTGATCGGCAAATAAACCAAAGTGCTGAGTCACACGATACAAAACTTGGTTGCGACTCATTTCATCAAACAACTAGAAACGAACAAAGAATGGCAGAAAAAACAATAAGGTAGTAAAATATTAAAACATTTAAACTAAATTGCACATCTATTGTAAATGCTATTGTAAAAAAGTGTTCATATGAATAGAATAAAAGCTATGGAAACAGAAAATTGTTAGTGGATGGTAAAAGACAGAAGAAACCATAGCAGTAGGAAATGATTCTTAATGGCAACCCGTCATGATCGCATTGCATACTCCATGTACATACCAATAAGTCGCCGAATTGTCCCGTTTCTCGAAATAGATTATATAAACGTGTAACTAACCGTGCACCTTCAAATTTCTTCTCTATCTCATCTTTCTTTATAAGGAAAAAAAGTATCTCAAACAACATAATCATAATCAAGTAATAATTTTAAAAAAGACGTGTAAATTAAATCGATAGGTTTACTTTGAACGGTAAATGGGCTCTCCTCCTAAGAGTCGTGCTGCTAAAATATTGACATTATCAATTAAACGTATGGACAGTAATTTGTTTATAGGTAGACCAAGATCCCAGTGTCGGGTCATAAAGGCCCAAAACTGAAACTGCCCGGTCCAAACAGGCCCAATTTTAAGGGCACCGGAACAGCCCACAAATAGGGGGACATATGTGTTTTGTAATATGTGCATGTATGGTATTGATTTGTTCAAGTAGTATATTGGTAGTTGTTGTATATTATTAAATGTATTATTGTTTCGCAAGTCCCATAACTCTTAATTAATACAATACAATATTATAATGCATAGAACCAATACATGTTTATAGCAAAACACAGTTTACATGGATTATCAGAGGAAACGTGAGTTTAATGTGTACATGGAAATATATTTACGACTTTTTCTTACTAAGTTGGCATAATATATGTACCTACTTAGTCCACTTACATGCTTGACATTAAATTAATAAACTTCTGTTTTATTGGCCATGTGAAATAATATCATTTCATATGTCTTTTTCTAAGTATTAAATATTTTGGACAAAGATAAAGAAAATGATATTCATTTTCTTTGAAATTAAGTTGACAATGTCCCGATTTATCTAGAATTTATTTGATTTATAATGCCCAATTATTATCGTTATAAGTAATTCCATTAGCTATATCTATGTGTAGCATTTTATAAATATTAACAAGTAAACAATTCTGGTTAATGTTTAATATTTTTATCCAATACTTGATCAGTAATATGTTTCGATGTATATACAAGGTCATCTTTTTCAAGTTCGCCGTAAAGACTTTCTCCATTGATAGATATGTTAGCACCCAGTTTTTTTCTACAAAATTAAGTACGTATTTTTTCTATATATGGTGCCTTATCTGCGCCCCAATTCTCAGCGCTATAGTTGAGGGTCGATCTTATTAGAGAATCAAAGAGCACATTTTTGTGAAACCGGTAATTTGACTTGATTATAAAAAGTAAATAAATTGCGTAACTTATACACACTATGATGAACAATTTTTCTTTGTTACGTTCCATTTTCCATTTTTGTGTAAATAAACACCTTGTTATTTGAATGATTTTACAATTTCTAACTTGGTATTATTTAGATTGAAAACTTAATTTGTGTGACGACTTTTATCGAATATCATAATTTGAGTTTTATTTACGTTCAGATTGAGATTAAATTTTTCACAATATTTATCTATTTCATATAACATTGATTGGAGTGATTCGGGATTCTGGGCAAATAAGGCTGCGTCTTCCGCAAATAAAAGTATGAAAATATTTATATTATTCAACTTCATTATACCATCTACATAACCGTTTATATTTAAGACGATATCGTTTAAGAAGAATAGACATAACGTGCTACTCGCAGGGTCCTCTTGTTTCCCCCGACTTTTGAAGTGATTGGATCAGATTTAACAGTTTTGTATCGGATAGTTGATTTTACAGAAATGTACATAGATTTTAGTGCGGAGATAAATTTAGTGCTAACATTTGCACAAGATAGTTACTGCTACAATAAGGTACGGTCTATTTTATCATACATTTTTCCACATCTTTATACGCCACATATATTTTTTGTGGATAGCGAGAGGTTTTGAGATTATTGCATGGAATATGAAAATACAGTCAGTTGTAGATTTGTGCTTTTGGAATCCAAACTGGTTATCGATAATTTTATTATATTTATTTGACCATTTAGTTTATCTGTTAACTAAAAGTGTAGAATATATTTTGCTAGAAAAGTATCAAAAGTAATGTCTCTAAAGTTCTTGGCGTCATGATTATTGTCTTTAAATATAGGTTTAAGTATCCCTTCTCACCAATCATCCGTCTGGAAATTAACTGCTAGTAAAGACATTTTTAAATAATTGGATCAAAATAGTGCAATAATGTCATAGGATTTTTTTTAATTTTCCGAAATAAGTCTACTATTTTCAAGACTTTTTTTAATTATTTGCGAAAACAGCCTCTTTAATTTCCCTTTCATTGAAATTTCTATCTAAATCCTCATTTATTATTTCAAAATGTGTCTGTTCGAACGAGCTACTATTACCACCCGAATTGGGTGAGACTCCATAAAAGCTGTTAAAATGTTTGAATAATTCGTTTAGTGGTACACGTGTAGTTTTTTTTTTATTTTGTTTGATATTGGGTTATGGTATTTTTTCCAAAATGATATATATTATTCGTTATTTTTCAATCGGTTGTTGTTGTTTTTTTGCTTATGATGTTATTCTGACTACTTCATACCTTTTATGTCGTGTTTAATACGCTTATTGTTTGCGTACAAACGTATTTATCGCAGTAATCGACTTTATTTTTTCATAATTTTTAACCTTAAGTACTGGTTTCTCGATTTGTTGAATTCTTTTCGAGCTTGACAACAGTCGTTGTTAAACTATAGTGTTCTTTTATGATTTGGTGCATTTGTTCTAGATTATTTTTATTAACCAAAATGTAGCAAGGAGTTTTGCCATAAAAGATTTGTAAAGGAGCGTAACGATTTATTTATATAATTTTAATTATGTGATATGGTTTAATTCAAGGGATTTACTCAATAAACTATTACGGAATTCATCCACTCTTGAGTGATCCCATTCTATATATTCTATATATGGTTCGCCGCTATATTCATTGTCACATAACTCAGAGGGTGCGTTCACATTGTATACAAAAATGAATCGCCGAATGATCGGATAGTTCACTTGGTGGTTCTATATTAAATTGAGAAAAATGTATAAAATCATTACAGTTAAGACATAGTGCAATACTGAATTTGCATTATCATTAATAAATGTAAACTTTCCCACTTTATTTTGTGTCTGTAATCTACCATTACAAATAATAAAATTGGTTGATTTACACAAGTTTAAAAGCCTTTTTCGCTAACTATCTACTACTGAGTGCTTGTTAACTCTACATGTGTACTTTATGATTGTAGGTAGATAATTATGACTTTTTTAAATTACGAGACTTTTGTTTTAAGTAATAAAACCCTATGGTTACAATCCAGCAAACATTAAAACAAAACTTGCAGATTTTAAGATTTTAATTATCAGCTTCCTACAGAAAGTGGCCGCTGAAATATAGCAGAAAATGTTGCTCTAATCGAAGATCTACCTTATGTAGTCAATATATCGGCGAGTATATCAATAAAGCACCCTTTTTTTGTAATAAAACATAGCACTTATTTAAAGTTGCAAACGAAATTTTGATTTAAATTAGTAAATATATTTATTGCCTTTATTTCCCTTTACCCTAACCACCAATTTTATTATTAAAACCAACGAGCATTATCGCTATACTTCTCTACTTGAAATAAAATAACTTGTAAAATCTTCCGTTTTAATTATTTGTTTGTTCAAATTAAAAGTAATGTAGGCAAAATTTATTTTCATTTTTAACTTAACAATAAAAAGCAGCGCGCACATGAAAGTAGGAAAGAAATGGTGTAGACTTGGTACTGTATCTTCGCCATTTTCTCTAGGGCAACATAGAAAATGTCCGTTCAGAGAGGCGAGGTGAGGGGTATAAGATGCATGTGGGCCGTATTTACCCAGTTAGTTTCATGTTTATTTACATTTCATGGCGACTTCATCGCCCATCTCACGATTACAAGGTAGTGTGTGTCACTTCAGCAAGCGATTTTGAGAAATAGACACTAATGTAGTGAGTAAATTAAAACGTTACCCAACATATTCCATATATAATCTGTATCCGATTACAGAATTTGTAGCCATACATATACTGTATTCAAAAGCATTAAACCAATGAAATTAGGTACGTTTATAAACATGATCTAAAGTATAGCTAAGTTGGTATATCTCTTTATCCATAAAATAAAGCTTAAATATGGAAACAATACAACAGGTAAATAAGAAAAAGTCCTATCAAAATTTCCACAGATAGGCCTTTCCAAAAGGTGAGTTAAAAATACAGTGACGGTATACTGCCGACGTAACTAGTGTTTTCAGAGAGAAAAGAATTGTATTATGTTTTCTTTTGCATCCTTCTCCATGCTTTTGAAGCTACGAAATATTTTTTATCTTACCTCTTTAAGTATCATTTTGTAATTCACTCTTAATTAATCCAAATTGTGACCCAAAACATCTCGATAATCCTATTTGTCTCTAAGCCATGCATGACCTTTCAGTTTGCGAGAGATAGGGATTTTCCGTGATTGCCAGGATCATCTCAGCTTAAAAAACATCAGACAACAATTTAAGAAAAACACAACATGTACATGGCAATATGATAAGTTTCTAGTGAAATCAAAGAGTGGGTTAATTGGGCATTTTTCTTGGTGGCGGCAAACTTCACAAGGAGAAATGAAAAAGCGGCGTCTTTTTTGTCAAACCTTTAAGCCCATGTTAACATGGTCGATATTTGATTCTTCAGAGCTTCACAGTGATTTCAGTTAATGATTGAAATTTTCATAGTGCAATATTAGCGAATATGATGCATAAGTAAAATTAACACGAATATATCGACACATTAAAAGCCGACTATTGACTATACACGCGCGCTGTTAAACGAGGTAGTGAAACTTCTGTAAATCAACATGTCCATAGCATACAAAACGCCAGCAATGAATATAACTTTGTGTACGTAAATGTTCCCACTGCAAATGTGAGAAAAAAATTCTGATCATGAAACCTGGGTATGCCTTTCCAAAGAGACAGAAATGTTTTTTGCTGCGGACTGCCGCTTCATAAACAGAAAATCGATTTAAGGAAAATATCACCCCATTAATCATTTACCACAAAAGTTTTACAAACACAACAGTAACGCGCGTACCCATTGCCTTTTTTCGATGTATTGCTCGTGACATCAGTCCATTTACACCTTGCTTCAATGAAGCAAGTAATGTGAGCGTTCAGATTTGGCTGATATTACTATCCGGAAGCATTTGGTGCGAGTTTTCTGGAAAGTAAAATCTCAATTGAAGAGCAAAATGTAGGGGCAGACAAATCATGTTTTCGTAAAGGGTTATATGAGGATCCGTCATCGTCTGACACCCACGACTGATCCATTTCATTACTCTCCATTCACGGACCATGGGATATTTAGTTCACTTTTCGTCGTTTCCAGTAATGATATTTCATTAGTCGCTTCATAATCTGATGATGATTTCAGTCCAATGATAGAGCTCGTTTCTTTTGATAAAGGCACTAGGCACTGCCATTGTCATACTTCTAGTCCCCACGCTGAAGAGTGTGTATTTTGTAAGAAGTATTATAACTGGCCCATTTTTGTTCTATTCAGTTTGATAAGATGACAAAAAATGTACCAAATAAACCCGCGGTCGACGAATGTAGTAAAGCGGAATAGTCGAGCGTGGGTATCCGACGATGGATATCCGTATGTCCATTATGTAATTCTTCCATATAGGCATACACTGAATTTCAGTACTGGGATAATCCTGTCCTCAATGCATTTTCTAACACTTGGGAATACTTCCTCTCTCTCTCTCTCTCTCTCTCTCTCTCTCTCTCTCTTTCACAGACACACACACACAAACACTCACTCTCTCTCTCGCTCTCTCTTTCTCTCTTTCTCTCTCCACATAAAGAATATATAGGTATATAGTGCTTCCATACTGGAATACCTTTATATAGAAATATCTCTATAAACAATATATCTGGTTACATATGTACATATATAATTTGTCCATATAGGAATAAATCATAGAGGTATCTCTATTAACAATATATATGGCTTTCGTATCTCTACTATAGGAAACTCTATGTACAGTATATAGGGCTAACATGTTGCAATAAAACGGATTACCTTATCTCTCCATACAGTATATTAAAGTTCTCATAGAGGAATATCCATATAATGGGATATTTATATGTCGCTTTTATATACATGTATACATAATTCATGATATAAGCTTAATTATACAATTTAAATATGCAAGGTCATATAGTTATTGTCGAAGATTTTAATGAAATCCAAAACGTTTTACTTTTTATCTTAAAATTAAAATTGATAAATTATCATCATGTAGATTATTGTTTTACTTCCTTTTGAACCTTTGACCGCTTTTTTACTACTCTCTTTATCATGCACATGTATCTAAATCAGGTTACTTTCATTGCGGATTTCAAAAAGATAACTTTAGAAGGACGTCGGCCGTGCTGAAGCTATGCAGCTCTTACAACTTGACTTTATTCTAAATTTGAGGTATGAAAAAATAGTATAATGAAGGATAAACTGCACGTGTTTATAATATGGATCTGGATACAAGGTAATACAACTAATATACATTTTAATTGAAAGCATAACCGCAAACTTCAAGTATGCTATGAAAACTTAGACTTAATTTAGTACATACAATTCTTTCTTGTTTTGTGTTTTACCGTTGGTGAACTGAAAAGTTGACCAAAGTGAGATTTACGGCATTTATTTACTAGCACCAGACAACGGCAATACTTTGCAACTCAAATGTTAAAGTGACGAATACACAGAGACGAGACAATAGATAAATATACTAAAGAAAGTTGCTGCCTTGAAACGATCAATTTGCAAAGAAAAACGGCTTTAGTGCATAAACCGGATTACAGCGGTCTCTAAATTGACAACTGCATGTAAGACAAGGCATCTGAAGTAAATTAATGAACAAATGCGTTTATTTTTTTTATTCTTATAAAATAATTCAACAGTAAATACAATTAACATTTTGAATATTGACGTCACTTGAAACAAAGATGACATATTTTCAAACAAGAAGGATTGTTTTTGTTCTAACGGACACATAAAATGGTAAATCAAAAGACGTCTAGTCCAATGAAACAGGTTTAGCTAACGTTTGTGGGAATGAAAATATTGATTTCAAAATGACATTTGATCAATAAAAGATATAAATTAACGTAATCTCACGTAAAGGATAATAAAGACTGCTTAAGTTGTCTCACAAATTAAGTTCACGACTTAAAGAAGAGAAGAAATTCCAACGGTGGACTGTCCAAAGAATTGGTTTAAATGGCCCATTGAATGGATGTTTGCATTTATTTCGATGAATTAATGTTAATCATTATTAGTATTAATCTGCAGTATCACGTTTTTACCTTCAGCTGATACACAAAGCTACAAAACTATCTTTATTTTTCTTGACGAAGAAAGACGAAAATTCAAATGACGTTATTATCAATAATAAAATATGACGAAGTCACATAAGCATTGCGACATATACCAAAATAAAAAAGGGACAGCATAAAAGGCATTCACATACAAGCCAATTTAAAAGGGAAACAAATCTGTGATGAGACCTTAAACAAAAAGAGCAAACCCAACAGTTACCGCCTTGGAACGGTCAGTTGATGTGTCATATGTTGCCTGGATGGATGGCTCACAAAAATCCTGGAACAAAATGTTTGATTTCCTTTACACGGTTTGTTCTTGAGAAAATACCATCAGATAGTGCGCGGTTGGAGCTAAATACACTGGTTTCAACACACAAGTTGATCGTTTTTGCAGACAGGCTGTTCCAAGGTGGTAACTACTCTCTTTTCTCTATTCCTATTATGTCTAGTCTACAAATTTGTCACTGTTTAATTTTATTTTCATGTGTACACCTTTGCCTAATGCTAGATATATCAAAATTTAATGTATTTTAAAACTCATATATAAGTCTAGAACAATACTAAAATGGCGAGAATAATCAAGCTGATATAATTAATATAAGTGTGTATACATGTATATGGTTTGCTAGTTGGTCACGTATTTATGTCAATGTATATACTTTTTTTTCAATACAAGATCAGAAGTAATGCAAAATAACAACGTAATAAATGCAATTAAATAAAAAATATGTTAAAAACCTATTCAGTTTTGAGTTGCTAGTTATTGATACTACATGTAATTAAAAGTACACATACAGAGATATCTTAAACAGCACATGGTGGCTTAACTTCCTGCTGACAATTCAACCTCGTGAACAGGCACATGTTTAGAGATAACAATCTTCAGCAAGGGTCCTACCACTCGAGAGTTGTTTAGACACAACATAGACTATAGCCTTTATTAAATATTAACCCAACATACATGAAACATCCATTGACGTGGTTAGCAATATATTGTCTCTATATGTTTATCAGTTATGAGTTTGCCTCATAAAACTTAATATTTTAAGTATTTATTAACAGGCACTTATTTATTAACAAATAAATTGCCAGTCTGTTTACCGAAACACATGTATGTGTCCTTAAACACGGTAAAACCCCGGATGCTATCAAAAAGATAACGCTAAAATAGTGGTGCAGTAGTCATACTGAAGCACTGCGGCATAAACACCACTTGCTTGATATTTTCTGCGGCAAAGATTAAATGTACAATGAATAGGTTGTGCGTTATAGTATGTATCTTGGTAGCACGTTCTTTCTTAGGCTATTATAAGAGTCCATATTGTCACATTGCTCATATATACACTACCATTCTGTTGAATTCCTTAAAATAGAAGATATAATATCGTTGAACTTAGAATATTATATTACAGTAGGACACAATTTAATATTGGTGTCTATGCAGTGTATCACGTATAAAGGCATAGTTGAAATTGTTACGACCGGTGTCGCTATATATGTCTTATTAATAAAATGGCACGTTAACAAAACGGCGAAATGGTGTAATAGAAAGAACAGGCCAGTAACAAGCTAGTACAATGATGTTTTATTTTACTAAACAATTAAATCTATGGCGTAATAAAACAATAACAAATAAATCAGACAAAATTTTAGAAAGCAAAATAAATGTTAGCTTACAGTTAGTCCCTTTAGGTGGTGTCCCTTTAATAGTCCAATTAATAATCCGACGTCGAATAATCCTGAAGTGTTTTCGGTAGAATGTCCTCGTAGATACGCACAGTTGAAATAATCCAAAGGTAGAATAATACACAAATGTAAATAATATCATTCCAAATCCAACCTTTTAATAATTATATCAGTGTAGAATATATTAAGTCCACGTAAGTTCGCACACAGAAATGTTTAATATAGAAGCTGCAAGTATTTACAAACTCGTTCAAACTTTATGTCCAAACTTCTTACTTAAATCGGCTAACAAGACCTTATATAGACCCAAAGAATTTCTAGAACGCAAAACATTCTCGAAACCCAGTTAAAAATAAACAAATGAATTTTCTAGCATGATCCGTTTCTTTCTAGCAGTTATGCGAATGCTATGTCATTAAAACTACAACGGTAAACAACCCTTTAAGGTTACTGGATAGTGACGAATTTGGAGCGTCTGCGCAGACGATCGCGCAGATTTGTTGAGATTTGAACTATCCCGCAATCACGGCGTTGTGCTGCACCTTAAATTTCTGCATGGGGTATCCTATAGTGGCTCTGCCACTTTTCTTGTTTCTAGATTTGCATGAATCTGGTTTTGGGAAGAACTGTATCATATAATGATAATTGTTGTTTTCTTTGTACTGTATTGAGACTTTTGCAACTAGTTTGTTGCAAAAATATGTATATATATTTTTTATTTTTGACCAGCTTTCATCCTGATTTTTACCCAAAAAATCAACCTTTTTTGTTGTTGATTTATTCAGCAAAATGTGTTCTACCTATATGTTAAGTGTTCAGACCGGTGCATTAAAAGAAAAATATGAGTGATATTTTACATTTTTGTTTAAATTGTATTTTTTACATAATATAAGCTCGAATTCTTAAATTCTACAAGGTAAAATCTACCTTTTTTGTTTTTTATATGTACTACAAAATGATTTCTATCTATGTGTAAAGTTTAAAGACTATTGCATCTCAAATAAAAAATAGGTGATATTTTATGCATATTTTTAATTAAAAATATTATTTTTTTAATATTTGACAAGCCATAGCTCTTCAGTTTGCATGGTAACACATACTTTTTTTTATATACTTTAACCAGAACAAAAAGTTCTATCTATATGTGAAGTTTAAAGAACTCTGCATCTAAATTAAGTATTTTCTGATAGTTTTTCTATATTTTTTAAGTTAAATTAATTATTTTATTTTTATTTATTATGAGATATTTGTGTAATTATCACTTCAGGGATAGCCTTGTTTGGTTTTAAATGAAAGCTTTATTTGTGCTGAATGTTAGAAACTGCAATATAGACTCGTTTACCCTTTTTTCACAAAAATATATTTGATATGATATAATAAAGTTAATGTCTAAAAATGGCAACATTGCTTGTTTACATCAACCATACACATGAGGCAATAAAATTATTATTTCAATGGTAACCCACTGATTTTTGTTTTGTTTTTTGTAATCGACAGCTCATATATAAACTATACTAAACTTTTCAGAATGATTGCAACTAACAAATTTGTCACTATCCAGTAACCTTAACCTGAGTAGCGTAACCTGAAACGCTAGTGTACTACTGTACGTAACAAAATGTTCGCAATAATTATATTTTATTATATTTTATAATTTATTTATTTGAATTTTAACCGCGATTAGAGTTCTTAAATGTTGATTATAAATAAGAAAATACAATTAAATTAAAATAAAGATAAAACAAATGATACATAAATAAGTTATGTTGTGTCTTTAGTTTAGCTTTGATATTAAATATGTCAGTACTTTATGTCTATTTACAGTTGGCATAAAGCGTTAGTATTCTTTTTCCTTTTAATAACAGAGGTCTCTTCCCAAATACATAAAACCGGAGCGATCCTACTGGATCAGTACAACTATCCAAACGAACTTAATCTCCTCTGCGCCGCTGATGAAATTATTGTAATAGATGATATCTTCTGCACCAACTCCTTTGGGAAACTGTGTTCAGCTTATTCTTTAGAATGTCAGGTAAGCAACTTGTATTTGATAATTGATAAGTTTGCAGTCGATACCTGGCAAAGAAACTGGCGCAAGTGTTATGTAATTTTTATTTTTTACAAAATAAATGAAAACCCTAACTGAAGTTGTTTGTTTTTTGTTAAGAGTAGAATTTGAAATTTTATTTAGTGGAATTCGTGGTCGCCTTTTTGCTGTATTTTATGGTAAAATTAACGTTTCTAGAACTGTTACTGTTGAACCCGCTTGTTACTGTTAAGTAAACCATGCGATACACAAATTGTCATAATACTTTGCAGGCAATTTAAAAATTCGGTTGACGGAGAAATTAAAAATCAAAACGTTAGAATGGTGGACTTAATAATGGACTTAATAATGGATAATGTTTGTTGATGATGATTGACATGGGTATCACAAGACAGGCAGAATAGTCAACACACACTCCAAAGAGCACAAGCATAAAACCCGAGTGAAACAAATTGCATTTACGGATTATTCGGGGGAGATTATTCATTAATGTCTCTCATTGATAGGCCAGATTTATCCAATTATAGGGGACTATCATTAGTTATTCCATTATAATTCACGATCGTCTTGTTAAGTAGTCTAATAAAATATACGAATCCCAAGCGAAAATTGTTCTGGTTATTCCACTGCGGGAAGCAGGTTTACTGTCAAAGAATTATATATTGAGATCACTTGGACGCTTTAATGTACTGTATGTAGATTTCCATACGGGTTTTGACGGACTACTTCACCATATGCAAAATTGAAATACTTAAAAAATACGTTTCGAGTAGAAAAAGAAATATCTTAAGGAATGTGGCAGTTTGTCCTTATATGCTGAATATAAAATCGGTTGCATTGAATACTGTGCATATTATTAAATATGCCTTTATCTAGTTTTTTAATTAGTTATTAATTCCTTAAAGATACATTGTGACGTAGGAAAAGCCAACATGGATTCTTAAGTTAAAGATTTGCTTTTTAAATGTCAGTTTTATTAAATTCGGATATACAGAGACACAGACATTGGAAACGCAAGAGGCTTTTGACTTGAGGCTTTTGGTTGATATTGAATAAGAATCTATGACAAAGTCCTGCGACAGTTGCCACACATACCAAAAAGGCACAGAACAAAGGTATTCACATGCAAGTCAAATGTAAAAGTAAGAACAAATCTGTTATGAGTCATTTAACAAACAAAAAAAACCCCGACAGTTACCACCTTGGAACGGTCAGTCGGCAATATGGACCGACTGGGGTGCTTAAACCGGTTTTACAGAACTGTAACCTCGCACTTCCTGATGGGTTTCTCAAATGCAAGCAATGAAAAGAAACCTGAACTATTTAATTAATAAAAATGTCCATGCGATGACGCTTTCTTTTTTAAGTTAAGAAGTTATGTCATTGAAAAATAATGCCCACATAATGTTTAGAAGTGAGAGGGGTATTGTTTCGATTAGAAGAACTGCACAAAATTGTTGATTGCAATTAAAAACCAGGCCAAGTAGCGATGACGAAACTTCGTACTGTGATATATAATCTATATAAGACTTTTATCGAGCTAATGAGATACTTGTCTATTATAATTCCATTTTGTATGAAAAAAAAAATTTGATGCTCAAGTCATCAATTCACTATTGAGGCAGAATGCATTCACACTTATCTCGATACAATAGAAAATGTAATGTTTGCTTGCAAAAATTAATAAATACAAGTTGTTGAAAATAGGTTTCATGAATTTCTTTTGAATTTTCAAAATGTGAGAGTCTTAGAAAATATCATTTTGTATAGATGGTAATGAGGACGTAGAGATTTTAATAGTTGTCTTAGACTTTCGTCTACATAAGATGATATCATCTTAAATCATTATCCTTTTTGGTACACAATAATAATCGTAGATATGGAAAACCGTGTATTATGTATTTTCTGTATTTTTTTAAATGCAGCTCTAAATCTGTATATTTGTATCATTACACTGTATTATGGGCCGGAGACAGGTATTTATTAAATAAACTTTTGTTGTGTTGCAAAATTTCTATTTTGTGCAACTATAAAGAAAAGTAGATTTTTCACGAATGCTTTTGCATTCTTAAAATATATATGACTTCTAATCAGAATGCTTTCATATAACTTTTTATTCTTGTTCTTTTCCGGAATGCCATGTCTCAATCCGTATAGGTATTCCTGATGATTAATAATGATAGTATCGTCAGTATTAATACCTTCAACAGATCATCGTTTCAGGCAACTCAAGAAGCAAAATATATTATTCACGAGAACTGTTCAACCAAAAAGGGTCACTGTTCGATTGCGAACATCTCAAATCAGACGACCGTCTGTGAAAACAGCGTTGTGCCAGCCGATCTTCTAATTGTTCAATATTCTTGTGTTCCAGGTATGTTTCTGAACAATTTGTAACTATTAAGATGTTGATCAAATCAAAATTTATAATTACTTCATGAACACTGTCTGTTTTGTTTTATAGACAATAAACTGAATGAAATATCCCATCAAACTGAGTTGCATATTAACTGTCTAAGCTTCATTGATCGTAGACACTATATTATAAAGGTAAATGAGTTAGGAAAGTTGCAAAATACATTGTTTCATAAATTATATTAGTTTTGCCAACATTGAAAACTCAAACATAACTGATGTTGGCGTTGCAGATGTTGTTGTCGTATTTCATTTGACTTTGCTACTGCAGTTTACTTCCGTTTACTTTTGTTTCTATTCACAGGGCGTATAGTTTTTGACATATGTAGCAACTTTACGAGAAGACTGAACAGCAGACATTTTCTAACACTATGGCATGATGCGATTGTGTCCCATGAAGCTTGTGCATGCGCTTTGTCTTCAACGTTGTCATATTTTTCCATAACGGTTAAAGAAGTCCGACTTTATGATGATAACAGACATTGCACACCTTCGTCTGTGCTGATGTATCCTTCTGGCCATCATGGCCTTTTAGACACTGTTTGCAATGACACACAATCAAAATGGCCAAACTACTCGACCTTCCTTGAGCACACGTCTGTGTATAGAGCATCAGTGATTCAACTCGTTAATATTGTAGGACAGATATATCCATCAGTCCTGATAGAAATAAAAGGTATGTGAATGATTTCGTTTTTAGGCACAAGTAAAAAGGCTTAAATGCAAGTGCATTAATCAGTTACCTAAAAGTTCAAAGATCATCTAACATTAAAAAAGACGTTAATTTCAATTTACAATGTATGGTTAATTAACGGTGATTTAAAAAGAACCACTGTTTAAGTCGCATTATATTAACACATATCAATTAGGGCAAGATATTGTATATTGCTGATGAAAAACAGAAATTTTGTTACAGTAAAAAAAGTTAAACTATCACGTTTGTTAATATTTTTATATCTAACCATGTTATCGTAACTAATAAATGTATATTTAGCTGCATTTACCAGATGCATCGTCAAACTTCGTATGGACAAATATCAATTGTAATTGTCAACAACAGACAGAGTACAAAAAAGTAAAGCGAATGCTGAATAAAAGCAAAAAATGTTCATAGTAGGTGGACTTATAGCTGGTAAATTTGTCAATGAATTTGAGTGAACGTATTCTTGTTTCATCCTGTTTTCTGGTTTTCTTGTTACAATTTGTCCTGCAATGTCTTCATTTCGTCTGTAAATCCTTGGCAAGTCGCATATCCCTGTAAGATAAAATTAAAAATTTAGGATATTAATTTTAATAAAGTTATTACAAATTAAGCATCAATTATATTATAATCGCGTATTGAAGTATGAAGTTAGTAAAAAATAATTATGAGAATGTGTGAGTAGGTAGAATGGTACATTCAGGTGAAACCGTTTTTACAAAAACTAGGCATTTAAGATTGAAAAAATGTCATTTAAATGCAGCCATTTTAAATTTGACCACCTGTACAAGACCACCTAGTTCGAATCATGGCCACTTCAAAAATTTAAATGACCATTTTCTTTATTTATTTCTTCTTCACACTTCCGTATAATCAATACACGTCTATAAACTGTAACCCATTATTTTCTCAACAAAGCCAATGCAGTTATCAACGTGTCATGCAGAACTACAGGAACCCATAAAAAGCCATTAAAATCAACAACTATATCGATCTTGGATGGTGCAACAACTTTTTCGTCTGTGAGCCCACAGTCAACAAAATGGTTGTCATCGTCATCGTTAATACATACGAAGGAACCATCCAAGAAGACTACGTCAATGACCTCACATATTTCGTCTGACAAAAGCGAAGCAACTTTCTCTGACGGCGAACATGATAGTCCACAACTAACGCTTGTACTGCCAATTGGCGCTGGATTTGTTGTCGTTTTTGTGCTAGTTGTTATGACAACATGCTGCATGTACAGAAGGTTAGTAAGTGTTGTACAGTTATATTGAGACATGCTTGAGAACTCTGAACATTTTGGTAAAAGATTAAGGTGTTTCTTTTGTCTGAATAACATAACAATTTTAAGAGTAAACAACAAAAGGAGAAAATGTAAGCGAGCAAATGACCGTATTAAGTTACTCCCAACATTGCCATGTAAGGTTAACTATGTGATCTGAACAAAGTCAGTGAAATCATTTGCGCATTGCTGTTTTTTAGGAAAAGAAAAGGGAAGCCAGAAATTGACTTTGCTGAAACGGGCCACCCATACTTCATGAGCGAGAGTAACGAAACACCGAAACAAACACCAAATTACATGTCACATAATCAATCTAGACACTGCAAAATAAACAATGGGAATGCGAAGAAACTGCACAAATCTAATGCCAATACGAAGGGGTTTGTGCATTTTGCTCAAGAAAACGCGGAAGTACCTACAATGCCAGTGACTAAACCAATTCTAGATGAAAAAATGGTGTCAAATCATAACTTCATCCAGCTGCAATTCACACAGTCTGCCTTTGACGATACGAAATACCAAGTCAGGTTTTCGTACGAGCACTGTACCAACCGAGAAAATCAGCTTAACATAGACAAGGATAACTATGCAACCGTTGACGATATTGACGACATGTACAATAATTTGGATGAGGAAATCGTCAAACCTTCTGGAAACCAGGATATGGATCTGTACGACCATGTTGGGGATCAAAGCAATGCTTTTGAAAATAAAATCATCGCTATTACAGGCGATCATGAAGAAACGTACAGCAATCTTATTGTTGGTGTGCCCATGATCGGTTGTCCTTCACAAACTACTTGTGACGAAAATGACTATTCTCATGTTCAACATTGCGAATAGTCACGAGGAAGTAAAACAGAGCCTTCACGTGGCTATTGCAACACTTTCGCTATCGCCTCGTTCTAATATTCGACTGCTTTCGATTATGAAGGTCCTGTTCTTTCGATACCACACTTTATTTCTCTGGAGTACACATATCTCATCACAGAAATACATGTAAAGATAATACAATCTGTTGATTGTCCTCAAACATTCTTTATGACCCTTTAAGTCTTTTTCGAGCATGATTTACTTGATATCATTTGAAAACTCAAATAATATAGTTTTGTTATTATGCTGCATAAGAATCTCCCGGCTTATCGCATTTGACCTTGTGACGGTCGCATTTGAGGACACTGCTTATCTCACTGCTACGTCCGTTAATGATAGAATGTTGTCCTTGCCGTGATGTTGATTTGTAGAAGCTCCAGTAAATTCTAGACTGTTTTTAAAGGTTGATGCAACTGATTAATTACTAAATATTCTGAGCTACTTTAAACGGGGCTGTTTTCTTGTTTTACGAGAATAAGAATATATGACAAAGTCCTATGAGCATTGCAACATATACCAAACTCCGAAAAAGCACAGAACAAAGGTATTTCACATGCAAGCCAAGCGAAAAGTAAGAACAAATTTGTGATGAGTCATTTAACGAAAAGAGCAAACCCGACAGTTACCGCCTTGGAACGGTCATTCGGCAATATGGGCCGACTCGGGTGCTTAACCCGGTTTTACAGAGCTCTAACCTCGCACTTCCTGACGAGTTTCTCAAATGCAAGCAATGAAAAAAAAACGATCTATTTGAGTTCAAAATTCCATGAGCTGATATTTTCTATACGTTATGACGAAAGTAGTGACGTCATTGAAAAATAAAGTCCACATAGTGTTTAGAAAAGAATATGGTATAATTTCGATTTGAAAAACTACACAAAAATGGTTGACTATAAATAAAATTATCTTTCTGAATCATGTACAAACATGACCAGAGACGAGTAAATGGTTGTAGCATCCTATTCATGTGAAGATGGAATTGAAGAACCAAAGTTCAATGTCCATCAAAGGAAATACACGTAACAATCCTTATAGGATGAATTTAATGACAACATAGATTACATGCAAGGGGAGATTTTTTACGACCGCCACACTGCACAAGTAACATTGTTGTGATCATGAATAAGAATATATGACAAAGTCCTATGAGCATTGCAACATTACCAAACACCGAAAAGGCACAGAACAAATGTATTTCACATGCAAGCCAAGCGAAAAGTAAGAACAAATTTGTGATGAGTCATTTAACGAAAAGAGCAAACCCGACAGTTACCGCCTTGGAACGGTCAGTCGGCAATATGAGACTTGTAAGAGTTTGAATACTTCTTAAAAGACCAAACGCGAATACAAAGTCTGTAAAAAATAACAGCAGTGTGGGAATTTGTCTTTTGATTTCTATAGTATTTTCATTTATAGTGAAAAATACGGTCATCCTTGGGCCATATTTTGCCATATTTGTTTTTATTTAAATCCAAGTTGCAATTGTATTACGATTTAGATCAGCTCCGACATTTGGTATAACTGACTTATCGTTCTGTATGTTGTACGATAAGTCAATTATACCAAATGTCGAATCTGATCCCAATATATATTGTAATAGTTTGTATTTTGTGTCTTTAATAAAGTTTATTGTAACACTTTTTGCTGACTTTTATTTTCTGTAGCGCCATTGATTTTAACAATACATAATTTATATTTATATTGTATTTGACAGCGGGATAGTCAACAACAATATTCTCATAGACATATATGTAATTGTGTATATGTTATAATAAACAACGATATTTATAACTTAATTATGAAATTTTACTACATTTGAACATTTCCGTGTTAAAATTTGCACAAAGTTGACGCAAACCTGCAATGATTGGAAAGTAAAATGAATAAATAAGCGATTTTGTCTGTGGAATATCTAGCTGGTATAGGAAGAACGAATATATCCAATTAGGTAGGTAGGTAGGTAGGTAGGTAGGTAGGTTTGGGTATATAGCTAGGCAGGCAGGCAGGCAGACAGACAGACAGACAGACAGACAGGCAGATAGATAGATAGATAATATCTATATGGAGTAATCTTTATTCCTGTATGATAAAAAATATTGCATTTTAATAAATAAAATTCTACAAAATTATGTATGCACGTGTTAGTAAATATTGTATGCTTTAATATTTAGCATAAAATTTAATGTACAAACAAGTAGTTATGTTTATATAGGTACTCTAGTAAACGCTGTTAAGCTCTTTTAATTATCACCATATACTGTCATATACTGAGCAGAACTTAAAACATAACAACGTTAAACAACACATGATTATTTTACTTCCCTATGAGGATTTCTTTTAGGATAACACACTTCAGTTAAACTGCTTGAGATATTTATTAGCAAACACGTTGAGAACCTGGGTTTGTCCACGCTATCTATCATCTGGCAAAATATCTGGTGTTTTCAAACATGTAAGTTTAATGACAGGTGAACGTACATGTTCTAAAAATACGCACTGAACAATTTTAGAACATTTTATAAATTAATACAGAAATCAATTTAGTAAAATTGCGGCTACAAGGTGCTTGCTTTCTTTTATCTGGACACAAGGTAGAATCTGTTCCTCTTTTATCATTTAAATATCCTTATGTTGTATGCGTATAAAACAATTATCAAATGGTACTGAAGGACCAACTTAGAATTTTATAACAATTATTAAAAGTTTGATCTATTTACTTAAATACTTGTACACGTTAGTGCGGCGTTTTCATTTTCATTGTTCTGAATCGTTATGAAATGTTTTCATAAACAGAGCTTTATTGAAGATGTTCCAAAAGCAAAACCGTATCTTACCTCATATATGTCTTTTCGATAATTCCATTAGGTTTTACAAAGAAAATACATATCTACACGAATAATAACTAAATCCATGGCATACTACAAATTTAGGCAAACATTAAACCAATGATAAAGCGTCTTCGGCATAGATCGGCAATAAATATTTTAGTAGTAATAATTCATCATTTCAAGCTCTGTAAGTAGTTAATCCTTATTCATTGTTGAATCAGATACTGCATCTCAACAAAAGAAGAATGCGACGATCATGTTGAACTAAAACAGTCCTTTTCTAGGATTCGAGTCATGAAATGAATTCTTCAAAGTGACCTGCGGTGCACCGATAGCTGACCAGAAATATGTTTAGGGTCTCCATCCACCACTAAACCGCTCGAGGTTGCCAGTAGGCAGAAAGGATTAGGTGCGACGACACAAAATAAAAATAAAAATCTTTTCATTTTATGTTCTGCTAACTTATAGATATGGAAAATTACCTTATTCTTAATTGCTTTATGGCAAAAGTCATGACCTATTTATCATTATTACTTTCTTCTCATATGTTTGTGATCACGTGCAGCCACACACCTGTCTCATAAAATAAAAAGTAAATCCAAAGTAAATCATGTTTACTTGTTAATTTTTTTATATTGTTTCTTCTTTTTATAACTGTCACAATCAAATAGTATTACTACTTTCTAACATCATCTAACCTTGTGGAAGCATGCTAGTCATTCGGCACTGTCTATCAAGTGTTGATGGACTTGTGGATCACTATGCAATATATGAACGTTTGGATTAAAACGTGCATGCTCTAACTTTGAGAAAAATATGCATGTTAATATGTTTTGACGTAGACTGTGTGTGATCTTGTACCTGCGCTCAGACATATGGCAAAATGGCATGTTTAATATAAGTAGGTTAAAACAATCATTATTTTTACTTTTTTACATTATCAATAAGAACGTTCATTATACAGGCATAAACACGGTAGCAATGTTAAAATTGAATGAGATTTTCGATGTCGAATTATGGACTGATCTGTTCATATATAATAAAATAGATAGAATTATCGCATGGTGTGTTTCATTGCAGAATAATTAATTAATGTAAAACGACCAAGGCTATTGCAAATATTGGTCAAATCGTAAACAATGATTTTACATAATAATAAATACTTTGAAAGAAAGGATGCATAGATCATTTCCCTAATAGAATATGGAACGATATTATTTTGAATATTATACACATTTCAGCTTTATTTAACATTTGTATTTAACGAAATTATAATCAGTAAAAACTGAGTTCATAGGAAAACGTCAGGGTCAAACAAACAAACAACGAAGAAAAGGAAAATAACTCCATCTGATGGGCTGATGTTACATGATGAATACAAGAAGACATCATCAATACGGAAATTAAGCGGTTTGAATAAATTACGTGCTTTGTCTGAGCTTTACATGAGTTTGACGGGTCGAATTTAAATTTGTGGTATCTTCTTTTTATCGAAGTCCTTTTACTTTAACCAAATACATTAAAATAACTAAGTCAGTCGTGTATTTACGGTAGTCATTGTGCTGCAATTTAAGGTAGTGGTTTATGTTCTTTTACCACGCAAAATTTAAAAAATCCTATTTTCGCATTGATATAAATGTAAGGAATTGTGACATAATCCTATAAGCATTGTATATCACCATATACCAAAATTTAAAAAGGCACATGGGAAAGGTATTCAAACATGCAAGCCAAATGTAAAATTAAAAACAAATTTGTAATGAGTCATTAAACAAAACAAGAGCAATCCCAACAGTTACCAACTTTAAACCGCCAGTCGACAAAAGGCGTCGACTGGTGGGCTTAACCCGATTTTACAGAGCTCTAACCTCGCAATTTTAAGGGGTTTCTTAAATGCAAGCTATATAAAGAAAACAGGTTAATTTGAATAAACACTGTTATCACCTCATTCAAAGAAAGCAATGACGTAATAAAATATGTCCACATGGTATATAGGAGAGAGGGAGGTATTATTTCGATAAGAAGTACTACACACAATTTTTGATTGTAAATACATTTTTTTTTTTTGGAATCAAGAAAACATGACCAGGGAAGGAATGTAAATGGTTGTAGCATCCTGTTCATGTGTACATGGAATTGAGGAACCAAAGTCCAATGTCCATCAATGGAAAATACACAACACAAGTCTCACAAAATTGTGAGGATTTTAAAGTTATACTTTTATGTGCCTTATGTTATATAAAATTAACTTTGTATTTCATGAGACAAGGGATAAAATAATACAAATTAATTAATTAATAATTGCTCATTGAGAAATTGTCTACTGACAAAACCTAATGAGTCAAATATCAAATTGAATTAGAAAAGAGGATTTAGTGATTAAGAATAAGTCATTTCTTCTTTAAAAAATGACTGGTTCATCATGTTCTACTTTTTATGCTCATTTATAGATTATGTTAAGAAAGGCTTACTGGCATATATTCTCCTATTTCCTCATTCAGCAAACGAAATAGTCAACGTTTTATGTCATACAAAAGAAATCAACTTACCACCAAAAACAACACCAAGAACAACATCGATTCAAATTCGTCGTCATCGTCATTCAGTCCAAAAATCACCGCCAGACGCTACTATGAAGATGACTTCAGTGGTGTCACCGACCACGTCCTTCAACAAGAAACCTGAAAGCACACTGCTGGTGCTTGTATTGTCTCTCAGTGCTGGATTTGTTGCTGTTGTTGTGATGGCTGTCGTGGCTACATGCTTCATATGCCAACAAATAAGGCTTTGAAGCAGTGCAACATGCGTCCGTTTGAAAATGTTGATTTTGCATTCGGCATGTCCTCCGTATTATTTATTTATAAAGGTATATCCTATTTTAATTAACAGTCCTTTGAAAGTTTGTAAAGCATGTCGCAGCGACAGATCTTTGATTATTTTATGGAAGCACACGTGTTATTCTTGGTGAAAAAAGTCTATACATGTCTCGATAAAACTGCCGGCCCATTAAATGTCAGTTGGAAGTCCACTCCCCGCTATCCTTTTGCCCTGAACCAATGCGGAGATTTGCAAAAGGTGCCAATCGATCTTTTATGCTTGAAAACATTACGCTATGAATGTAAGTGAGGAGACATATGACATGCCTTGCGGAAGAAGAAAGCCAGAAATTGAATTCGCCATGAATTTCAATGGGCGTAACGAAGCACCTCAACAAACACCAAATGATAATACAGATATTCTATTGGGCCTGGGTGTGTGTCTAATACTCAACGCTCTTTTTTCAAGGCAAAGGGTCCTACACCTTTTATACAAAGTAATGTATAGACTAATGTAAGTACCTACAATGTCAACGACTAAAGTGATTCCGGTTGATGAGATGCGATCAGATTATGACCATATTAAATTGTAATCCAGTCTGCATTTGAGAATAATGAGAATAATGAGAAAAATAGTTCTTACAAACTCTTTTTGAATGCAACAATGATAATCCTGCAAGCAAAGGTGATACGGACGAACATTTGTTCAAACCTTATGAAAATAATGGAATGGGTCCGTAAAGCCATTTCTTCGTAAAAATGTGTGCTTTCGGAAGGAAGGCGGTTGTAGGAATAGAAGATCTTGAAGAAACATACAACCATCTGTGTGGTATATTTATACACATAACAGGCGACGAAAACAACATTTCCCATTTGCTTTGACTACTGACAGAAAAGAAATTACCACAATGCCAAATGAAGCGTCCGCTTACTAACATTTTAGAAAGTAAAGAGATTACCCAGAAAAGTGCACTTCGTTTCAACGCGGATGCGAACGCAATCAGAAATCAGCGTTAGTATGGATTTGGAAAGATTAAAGGAGGAAAAATAGTCGACGTGTGGTGAAGGCAACCCCTTAGAGGAGGAAACGAAACTTAATCATAGCAGAAAAGAATCACGAACGCAAAATGACTATTTCGGACAATTGAATTGAAAGGAGAAGCACAGAACCATGCTTATTTTATCTAAACACATGATTTGGTTTATGACGGGTCACTCTTCTTAGAAAATCAGCATAACAATTATGTTAAAGTAGGTAGGAAATATGGTATACATCAAGACGACTACTCTCCCGTGTCTGTGACGAATAACAAGAAAAAGTGATAAATTAAGTTCAGCTATGTATTCAGAAGCATTTGTCTGCGGTCAGTTAGTAAGGAATCAAAACTTACCCAACAAAAGACTCGTAAACGCAGGTACAAATAATGCCTAATAGCAATAAAAATACCGTCTCATAAAGACAGTGATCGATAATTAGGACAAGGGAAATTGCTTTCATGTGATAAATCCAGAATTTTGGAACCGAAGTTTGATCGTGAAGAAAAAACAAAGGCGAACACAAAAAGAAGGCGGTTTTTATTTATAAATACGACAAATTAGTCACTGAATGGCGGGCATTTTTTGTTTTAGCTGTTGTAACTAACAAGACCCAATTTATATTAAATATTCATATTTTAATATTTCCATTTAATTTTTTCTGCAATAGTTACACTTTCCAAAATAATAGATTCCGAGCTAAGACGGTGCACTTTATATTTCTATATGCTAATATAAAAGTGTTTTCAAGGGAGAAAACTAATTGTTGTATGTTTAGGATAAAAGGTCGTTATCGACGTCTCCCCTGGTCTACCTTAACCCTTATTAGCCTTAAACATTTTGTCAGACTATCTTTCATAACGTTTAAAAAACTCATGAACGGAACTAGGCAAAGATTTTTTTCCCGATTATGGATACAAAGGAACCACCTAATGGTGGTATCCGACAGTCTGCCGATGTCAAATACATGTAAAGATATTTTACCTCTGCTTGGGGAATTTTGGTATAATTTCTGCATGAACCAATAGTCCAAAAAGGCCGATTTTGAACACTTATTATACTATGTTTATTGTATTAAAATTACCTAAATATCGACGCAAGATTACCCGGATGACGATTTAACATGATCTCACAAGTAAGTTGTCACTCGGTTATCTTGGTTTAAAAATAGCTGTTGTTTCTTAGATATGAAATGCCTGCTTGCAATGACGAGTGGGGATTTATGCTTGACTGTTTATACAGATCTAGGGCATCAATAAATAGCATTTATAGGACCCTTTATACAACAATGATTTATTTGGTAATCTGAGACAAAATTGACCCATACTGTCTAATACCACCCTAAACTTGAATAAAAAATTATTTTATTAGTGCTTTTGAACAGAGTAAACATATCGCTGAAAACAATAAGATGGCAACACACAGTTTATCAGCGCGTTAAAGGCCACAATTTTTGATAATTCATTGAAATTGTATGTTAGATGTTTATCGATGCATGCATTTGTATTCCTCTCACACCTGCAATTTAATTTTTTGTGGAGTTTATAACAGTGACTTGATATCGCTTAAAAATGTAGTGACAACACTTCTGGTTGTAACTGTTAAATTTGTTTTCTTTAATTTTCTGTATATAGTTAAATGGATATTATTACGTGCATTACATAAACGAATAGAAGAACGGGGACAGCGTTAGAGTATTGCTTTCGTCTCAAACATTTTTGTATTTTCTAGAGTTATATATATATATATGCTTGCGCGCGCGTGCGTATGTGCGTGCGTGCGTGCGTGCGTGTGTGTGTGTGTGTGCGTATGTAAGTATGTGAGCGTGTGTGCGTGTGTGTGAGTAAGTGAGTATGTGCGGTGTGTGAGTGTTTGTAAACATTTACAAACTGAAAAAAGAGTCAATGTGTTAAATTACTCTTAGGAATAACAAGTAAACTTTAACTATGTTAATAAACTTGTCGCAGTCGATATTTCAGAAAAGGCCTTTTAGGTACATTAAACATTCTTAATTTATTACCAGAATAAAACCACATAAATGGGGACGCTTAAACATTAAAAGATCACTTTACTTCCTGCAGAAGACTTGGCTATTCGACGGGTATTATAGAGATAACAAGCTCTAACAGAACTATTTGGGCTGAAACACAGACTGATTAATTGTTAATCAAGCACAAATTGATATGACATCTGGTAAAACATCCGTTGTCTTCCAAAGGAATTGCTTAGTAGAGAACAGAAACACAAACAAAATCATGAATAAATTGTGCTTTATTGTACTTTGGATCCGGATACAAGGTAAAATATCTCTTTTTTATGTCATACGGGGAATTCATAAATGAAAACTTTGCGCATTCTTACCTATATATAATATACTGCGCTTTTGTTTCATTCCTTAATGTTCTTCCTTTGTTTGCTTTTTAGAGTACACGATGATACTTCAGAATAAAACAAAGAATGTCATAGCTTTAAACTGAAATGTGATAGCTGTAACATTCTATTTGATGGACAATACTTTTAATGTTTTTTGTGCACTCGTACATATAAGTATGCTGCTTTATCGAAAATATAATTAAAGATTTTCTCTTAACTGAGAAAATTTGAAGCTGTACCAGAGTTCACACAAATCTGAGTTGTTCTTAATTTTTTACCAACAAATCAAATCACTGTGTTTAGTCTTAAACACACGACACGATATAAATGTGGTTACTAACTCTAGGTCCTTTTCACTTAGGCTTAACTTATGATAACGTTTAGAAACTACGTTTACAATTTATCACGTACCATGGCATGGTACGTTTTGTTAAATGCTAGCTTAATATCCAATTTATTTTATGCGTATTCGACTTTTTGTATATGTTGCAATGCTCGTAGGACTTTGTCACATATAT
Organism: Sinonovacula constricta; assembly: GCA_007844125.1. Lineage (NCBI taxonomy): Eukaryota > Metazoa > Mollusca > Bivalvia > Cardiida > Solecurtidae > Sinonovacula > Sinonovacula constricta. Next base: position 51,454,253 of record CM017556.1, on the reverse strand, counting down.
TCTTATTATGCGTATTCGACTTTTTGTATATGTTGCAATGCTCGTAGGCCTTTGTCACATATATTCTTATTTGAGACAGTTTTCTATTGTAATTACAGCCGCTGTTTCACACCAACAGAAGAATGCTACGCTCATGTTGAACCAAGGCAGTTATCACAGCAGCTCTCTTCTCACCTGCAGTTCTAATGAATCTATTTTAATAGATGGAATTTTCTACTACACATCAACATCTAAAGGATCATGTTTATACTATACGGCCAAATGTCAGGTAAATCATTATTTTGAATGTTGTCCGCTTTACAAGAAACACCATTGAAACCGCCTGACTATATCTTTCGTGATTAGAGTAATGATTATCTGAAAGCTACATTTTTAAATGTCGTAAAATGTCTATTTTCACTGAATAAACAAATCCTATTCTATGCATTGTATGCATAGTTTTGTCTAAACAAACAGTTCCCACTGTTTCCTGCTGTTACTGTTTCGCTTTAATCATCGAAATAATTCTCTTGCTATTGGCAAGTCATCGATAATGCTGTTTTCTTTTATCTTGTCTTAAATCACTTAAAAACTGGTTACAATACATACACTTATCTGACTTCCTCGTTTAGTGTCCCAAATAAAATTTTACAATGCATTAAAACTATTTTAGGCAACGCTTGAAACAAAGTACATCATCCATGAGAAGTGTTCAACCAAAAAAGGAAACTGTTCGATTGAAGATACCTTAAATCAGGCTCGAGTCTGTGAAGACAGCAGTGCTTCAGCCGATTGTCTGGTTGTCGGTTATACATGTGTATCTGGTGAGTTTCTTTTCTCTCCGTGCAACGTATTTAGTTGTTTATTTTACACAAAATAGATAAGTGTGGGGAATTAGTGTAGTATCAATGATATTACTAACACACATTGTGTAAACAACCCTTATATCTCTGCATTTGTGTTTTGTATGATTGCATGTACTTCAGTTGCGTCATCAAACAAAGGATCCCTGATTGGGTTGATAAATACTTACTACTTATAAACCTTTCTGTACTTTAATGTCGGAAGTATTGCCTTGCTATAAATAGCTAAACATAATGCGTATACAGTGATACGACTCTCCCCACCGAAATTATGTTTGTTATAAAAAAAAGATAACTCTTTTATATCAGTAACAGCTTGTGGCAAGACTTTTTGACACATTCATATCTTGTTTTGTTTGCATTTTCTACGATGTTATTTAGGCTCAATGTCAGATGCCCTGTTCAAGTGTCTTAATAGGCATTTTCATGTTTTCACAAAAAACTTCAATATGCTTTTTGTATGAGTGACTGATGAATCAATTAAATTTTGTTATGTACAATTGAAACTATATGTTTGCATTAAAATATTTTAAATTAAACCGATAACCCAAAAACTTCATGACTTTTGGCGACATTTTCGAACAGATTTAGAAAAAGCGTGTCAAAAAGATTTGATTTCGAATCAAATACGTGTCTATTTTCTTGCTTCCCTATATTTAACAACGTATGTTCGAATATTGCTAACTACATGTCTAAGATGTTGTCATGATAGTAGTAGATGAACAAACATTGACTTTGCTTTTGCGTCCTTAGAGCGGAGTTTTCGTTTATGTTTTGTTGCTTTTTCTTGTTAAATCGCATCGACATAATTACGGTAAAATCGGTGACGTTCTTCTAATTATGAGCGCAGGGAGACCCTAATAAAATGAGTATCTTGTATCACAGGCGCACTGCAAGTCAGTGGAAATGTTTTCACCCCGACCGGGACTCAAACGCACGGCGAGGGCTGGAGAGAGATACAAATCGGCGACTCTAACCGTTCGACTACGGGTGCTTCTGTTTGGATTGTCTTCAGACTAAACAGATATAGTTTAAGTTACAAAAACACAATTTAGTTAAAGAATAAATCAAAACACATTTTTTGGTTTCAGAAAGTCGGATGATCAACATATGCAGCAATGTTACGTTAATTTTCAACGTAAGTTCTGTAAAGGAAGAAAGTGTCACAGTTCTCTATCTTGACCAGACCCAAAATCTGAACCATAGATATTGTTCCTGCGAGATTTATTCAACGACGCCATTCTTCTTCTTTGTAAAAGACATCCGGTTGTATGGGTCTACAAGGAAATGCACACCTGCGATTGTAACTGCTGCATCCTGGCTTTATGAATGTCTGAGCAAACACCCATGGCCATATTTTTCTGCATTTAACGATATAAGTCTTAACCTGTCCGAGACAACGGTGGCCATTAACAACGTTGAAAGTGGAAATTATCCCGTAACGGTGGTAGCGATAAAAGGTTTGTTTCGATCAATGTGTGACATTTCTAGGGACAAATAACCTTGAATTAATTGTCCAGTAGCGTGGTGCGACAAGGCACAAACTGTAGAAACTTTAAGGATTATATTATTTACACTATATATAATAAGCAATTTAGCAAATGAAATGCAGACATGCACAACATTAGATACGGTCAGTTATTAATGTTTCAGTTGTCCTGTATATCTTTTATAGAATAAAAATACAACCCGGGAATCCTTCGATGTACTGCATTGCTTGCCAATGACCCTTTTACAGTCAAGAACTTGCATTGCTTTTAAATTACACGATCACCGGACAGGTCGTTGAGACTTTATGAAAACAGTGACCTAAAGCCATAATTGGACAGTCACTGTTGGATTTTTTGTCTCTTCATCTCTCAAGTCGTGCCCTATATAGGTGGGACAACTTGAGCAGTCTCCATACCCTTTACATGAGATTGAACAGTAGGTATAACAAAGGGATTTTTGGTACCTTTATTACATATAATATGCCAACTGCGGATAAATCCTCGGCTTTTATGGGGTTTTTTAAAGGTATTAACTCTAAACAATACTACGTTTTATTTTGTTGATTTGTGTTGTTTTCTAAAATTCTATTATTTCTTTCATATTTTTTTACATTTCACTTTTGACACTTTGACATATGACGTCATGGCATTGTATGACGTCATTATATTGTTCTTATAATATATCAGCGCTTGTACTGCTTTATTTTATTTGAAACTATTCTCTATTCTCTCATTTGGAATTTATAGGTTGCCGAGGTTTTTATCTACTGTACATATTGTACATATGTTGTTAGTTTATTTCATTACTAGTTATTATGTATGTACATAAGTTCATTATATCTGTTTTAACTCCCGATGCAGGTGCTTACTGTTAGTTGTTTCACTTTGACGGAATATTTTTATTTACACTGTTTGTTTGATAGAAAAACCTTCATGAAGTGCGAGGTTGGAGCCCTCCACAAACCAGGTTTAAGCACCCCAGTTGGCCCTTTTGCCGACTGACCGTTCCAAGGCGGAAACCGATGGTTTTTCTTTTTGTGTGTTATGTCTCGTCTCTGTGTTTTTGTCACATTTACATTTACCTTGTTTGCCTTTGTCTACAAGTAAATTTAAATATCTGTGGAAATTTTGATAGGACCTTTTCTTATTTACCTATTAATGCTTTTCATCGTTAATCGGTTTAATGCTGTATCTGTTATCAGCCATTATCTTAACATGTACACTAAATTTGTCTGAAAATTCAGTAAAACAATTAAACACTGTTGTTTATTTGCACAGTAACACTTGAAATAATTCTGTTTCTCATCCGATATATAGATTTAAATCATATTTAAGATACGGGTATCTTTGTTTAATTTAAGGATATAAAAATTACCTTGTGTCCTGTGAAACACAAGGAACCTATGGAAAACCATTGACACCGACTACGTACGAAAACAGTCATGATAATACACTGTTGGTTCTCCTACTGTCTGTTGGCGCTGGGGTTCTTTTAGTTATTGTGCTGGCTGTTTTGACTACATGTTACATATGCAGAAGGTAAGTCAATGTTTTACTTAAATATGGTAAGAACACCTGAATTAATCGGAAACTGATCATCGTTAAAAACAAAAAGGCGATGTAAATAGTGTTTCTTGTATGATTTTTTAGATACAATGAGGCTGCAAAATTATGTTCTGTAGAGGGACTATCAGTGATAGGAAGATCCCAGACAAATGTCTGATTCGAAACAACAGCGCACCGCGGGTCAGCTGGGAGTCCTCTCCAAATGAATTTATTCGCCCTTATTGATTCGCACCCTTTAAAATACTTTCTTGGTATAGGATAGAGTCTATTAAGCCGTTTCTATGGAAAATAGAAGCCGAAACGAGCGCAGCGAGTGCATGCTTCTTTCTTATGGAAACGTCTTAATAGATTCTATCCGAAGTCTCCGCATCACAAACTTGTCACAAGGGGATGGGTCAAGCCAGAATGTGTAGTTTGTTGCACATGCGCAGTTGAAAATAAAATATATCGATCTAGTTTGTTCATTGTAAAATAGAAAATAGAAAGAAGTTCTGTTGAAATAAGTCGCCGATGAATTTGAATTTTCATAGCTTCTGATTAGCTACAAATGTAGGGAGACTTCTAATCCTGACAAGAATAAAGAAGAACGAAGTATGATATTGTGCCTATGAACATAGCACAAGACATGCTGTAGTTATATATTTATATATCACCGTATACTTTAGAACTGACTTTGATTGGCCAACACTACTCACTTTACCATTGGGTATTTTTATAGTTATACGTCTCTTGTAATTTTTATGTCATTAAATGATGGTTTTATATATAAGTAATAGTTTCACTATTGTTTTTGGTTTATGACATTGTCTCAAATATATTGAAAGGAACAATGCGTTTTCTCTTTATTCTGCCAGTATTACGTTTGTCTTTGCTTAAGTGAAGTTTCACCGAAAGCTTATAAGTTCAGTTTTATGTGAGTAATATATTGGTAAGAAGTACAATAAGATAGAAACTGAGACGATCGTAATATTGTTTGTAGCTTTGAGTCTGGGTTCATACAAAGAAAACTCTATCGTGAATCTTTTCTTGATTAACTGAAATTGTTTGAAATGGAATTCTCGTAAGATTGCTTGCTTGATTTGTATGAGTTCATCAAATGCTAAAGTGTTACAGTAATGCAGCCTGTGATATATTGACTTTACATTGTTTGCAGCTTTAATGTCTGGGTTCGTACCCCTTTAACTGCATATACATTTACATGGGGTTTATGCACCCATCCCGCAAAGATACGGTATAACATATAATTTTATTCCATATAAACGTAACGTAGACGAAATGTAACTTAAATTTAACACGATGGTCTTCCGTCTATTCTTAAAATAGTTTTGTATTTTTTTATTTGAAAAATTCTTTAAAATCTTGCTAAAGTACATTTTAGTGAGGATATAATATGTCAGCTTTATTTCAGAAAGAGAAAGTTCCCGTTAATTGCAACCCCAGCTGATAAAAGCAATCTATACAACATCAAATTTGGGAACAGAAACGACGTTTCAGAACAAACACCACATTTCCAATGTAACGAAAATTTAGAATACGATCTTGATCAATGCGAAAATAAACATGGAACTGCAAATAAAATGCACCACTCTTATGTCAATACTAACGAATCCACGCATTTTGCTCAAGCAAATATACATACAAAAAGACCTGTGATAACATCGATTCCAGATGATGAAAGGATGCCAGACTATGAATATGTTGTGATGCAATCTTTTTAAGCGGTATTTTTAAAAAAATGCATTTTTTGAACCGCCATTTGACTAAGAAATCATATCGGCCGTGATAACCCAATACACGAATTGGATTTTTATGATTTTGACGATACCTACACTCTTTTGCACGGTGTCTTTGACAGATCGTTGGAAGTCGTGAATTGATATATATGACCATTTTGGGGATCAAATATATGATTTCGGAAAAAAATGAAACTTTTGGAACGGAGTTCGCCGATGATAGGTGTGAAATCTGCACGTGTAACAGATGACGAGAACAACTATTCTCACGTGCACGGAATTGCTGCTCGGGAAGGGAAATCTACCATGTGCAAACTTGTATTCTGGCGAACTGCATACAATCATTTATGTTTGGAGGCAAATCTATCTCCACTTGTAAATGGAGGTTCGCATGCTACCAGTAAGCAAATGATTCGCGTAATGTGTTGTTTGTTGTTTTTCTTGTTGTTTTTGTTTGCTTGGGGTTTTGTTTGTTTTAGCTTTGCTTTTTTCGGAAAGACGATATTCATTAATACGGACGAGGAAATTATCTGTTTCGTGATGGCAGAGATAAACGAATTATGGAGGAAACAAACTTTGATCGCGGCGGGAAACAAAAGCTAGCTCAGAGTGGAGAATTCAGATAATCTTACATGTACGTTTCGAAAGACGGGGAAGTGCTTTAACTACGGCTATTTTAGCAAGGAAACTTATGGATGTAGTGGATATGGATATAGTCTGGTCTGCAGAATACTTTGCATGCATTTTAGTTTCTGATGATGTATATGAGTTTATGAACTTTCATCTTAGGTAGATTTCAAGCCCACTCCAATAGATGTATTAGTGACTGCATCGATCAGACCGGGTTGGCGTGACATTCCTCAGATGGAAGGACTGTCCCAGATAAACCTCGAGATTCCATAATTGATGTGATCAGAGAGCGCCGTCACATGACTCTTGCACCCTGTAGCCACCACCCAGTTCTTATTTCCGACCAGCTTGGACCATCTCGGTCTAACCTGTGTGTATAAATCGGCCTTAAAGTCGAAGGACCGACATTAACTGAATGTTCTCGCACATCCATTTGCAAATATTAGCAATGAACTCGAGATTTTTGAGTCAGAAATATATTTTTCCCATTTTATTTTAAATAAATAATTTGGGTATAACATTTAGACTATAGATTATACAACAACTCGTGTTCATTTATACTGTAAATAATGAATAGTATCGTTGTTGTTTGTTGTTGTTTTTTCTTTAGATGTTGTAACTAAAAGCTTTGATAAATGTATTAATTGGTGTAGAAATTATAAGAAGCACTGCATACAAATTCTCGACATATTGGTTATACAATATATAAAATAAAAGCATAATATTTTCCCGTAAGCAAAATGTTGTCATAAAAAAAGAAATATGAGCATTTTTACTTTACAAAAATATAAAAGGCACTGGACAAAAGTATTTACATACAAACCAAATGTAAAAGAACAAATCTGTGACAAGTCAAAACCCAACAGTTACCGCCTTGGAACGGTCAGTCAGCAAAAGGGACCGACCGGTTTTACAAAAGACAATACAAAGTTGTTTCCGCGATTAAAACCACATTCTTTCGGAATGTGTTTTCAATATGTCACACCAATTAATGCATTGTACATAGTATTTGTGTTTGTTTTTCACTCCTACAATGCTTCTAGGTTATGTTTGTCAAAGTTTATGATAGTCGAGTGGACATTAATAAAAAACATAAGAGCGCCATCATGAATCCTGAAGTACTTTTGTATTTTGTTTGTATTGATAACAGGCGAAAACTAATGCATTCATAGCATCATAGCATTACAAATATGCGCACATATAGACGACACCAGGGACGTTTTGAGAATTTAATCATTAACTACTGTTTACAATATACAGTTGAACTTCGTTATGACAAACTCACTTGAGATACACTTCCGCTTGACTCAAACTATTTTCCAAGTCCCATTTTGTTTCCTTCTTTGATCATATAAAAACGCATAATACAAATTCGCTTGAGCCGCATTCACCTTTAACTCAAAGTGATTGCTGGGACCCTGTTCATGTTTTCTTTACTAATCCGACTCGCTTGACTCGAAGATCAAAGGCCGCCGCCAAGACTTGTCACGCGACAGTTTGACAAAGTGTGAACTTGAAAAGGGGATAAAACCAAAGAAACAAATCGCAGAGGAACACGGCAAACAATGACATAATTCTAAGCGAAAGTTAAGAACCTCAGAGAAAAAAGGCAGAAAAAAATAAGTATCGAGATGTGGAAAAGCCCTACTGAAATGGCTTTCCTCTGCAAGGGCTGGAAATGCTACTGTAGATGGAGCGATCATGAGAGCCAATGCACGTCAATTCGCTAGTCAGCTAGGTGTTTCAAATGAGGACAAATGACATAGAAGGAATATACAAAAACATATAGTATATATATATATATATTATATATATATATATATATATTATATATATATATATATATATATATATATATATATATATATATATATATATATATATATATATATATATATATCTATATATATGTATATACATGCAATACGCAGGATGGGCAATAAAACTAAGTTGGTTAAAATCGAATCGAAGAGAGTCCTTAAATGGCTTCATTTGTTTCAATACCGTGACACTATACCTTTGCTCCAGCTTAATTAATATTAATTAATAATTGAATTTGGCGAAGTGAAAGTTAACCGCCTCGATAGACAAACTTTTTCACTTTTAGTATCCAAGGCAGGGTATAGAATCATAAAATGTAATTTGATATAATACGAAATTTACAGGTTACAAAATATTATTCAAGTTAACACTTAATGACGTGAGTTTGTCTTTGTGGCGGTATTCGTGATAATTGTTACCCAGTTATACATGTACTTATAAATAATATGATTGTAACTGACGATGACAAGGACCGTTTAATGAATAAGTTGATAGGCAATTGAAATATGTAAACAGTTTGAATAAGAAAACAAACAAATTGTTGTGGTTCTTCAAGAAATACAATCAAACTTACAATATGTTATGTATAAACCAATAATGTGTATATGATGCAATCAGAATGTTATCTTGCAGCACACCTTTTATTTAGGTTCAGCAATTGTTGCCAGAGAAATTAAATTTTAAGATAAAATTAAGTAGAAGGCACATACATAAGAACATGGAAAACTAAAAAATGCGATTAAAAGACTTTGAAATCTTCAATATAATATGTAACATATAAAAGCATTTATTGTATTAGAAACCAAAATACTTGAATAGAAACCAACATTTGTAAAGGTAACCGGCTTCGTTCGGCGCCCTACATCAGTGTAAAAGATTTAACAGATAACAAAGTATTGGCTGGTATATATCAATCATAACAAGTGTCAAGATACTTATAATACCTAATGCAAATGATGTTATGACATTTATTTATTTATTTATTTTATTTATTTATTTATTTATTTATTGGCATTATCGTAGTTCTCGGGCAAGCAAAATGCGTTTTATATCATATTAATACGTATCCGTATATACGACATAAAATGCTGTCTTGTGGAATTATGACTCTATATGTGAATCTTATATGTGTATATATTAGTCTAGAATATAATTAGGAAATAGATTTTAAGTTTGCATGATCTAACGCCCAATATATCACGGTTTCGAGTTCATATGCATATTAATTTAATCACGAAGGCCGTAGCATTTTTAATTAATTTTTTTTTATCCTAATTTAATACGTATGTTAATAGGTAAACAAAACCGTTACTTTTCTAAGATAGGGAGAATTTTAAGGGGAATGTGAACGAAAAAAATAAAAAAAATTGTCACCATATGCTTGGTCTGCAATACGAAAATGGGTGGAGAAAGTAAAAGGAACACCTATTCTACTGCAGTAAAATAGTTCCGCTTAATGAAGTGATATATCGTTTATTTTATCACGGCATAATGCTTCTTTGTTTATAGACGAAAATTATTGTTAGAATTTAAATAATAATCAAAATGAAAAGAAATATTACTAATAATTAATGCTCATCTTACAAACATTTACATATAAGTCCTAGTAAATGTTGTTTTTAACGGTAGATTAACAAACGCAGCATCCAACACAATTAAGGCTTATAGGTCATGACTTTGTTGTTGACTGATATGTACACAGAAACCAATAGCTTCCTTTTACAATTTAATTTGATAAATTATATTAATACATTGTCAGATATTTAAACAGCACCTTTAAACATCACTACTTAAAACACTAATTATTAATTTACTTCCTGGTGAAAATATTTCCTCTCGGTCGTGTATCTCTTTTAAGCAATCATTTATCACACAAAGCTTCAGATGTGTTTCAAAAAGAGTGTATAGATACAGCAATAATTAAAATACGCACAATATAGCGTAAGTATATTCATAATCCACATAAAAAATTAATGGTAAAATCGTGAATTAAGTAGGCATGTTAGTATTATGAAGCTGAAAACAAGGGAGAAACTATTTTTCATTGACATTTTTTGTTATTGGGAGATTCGAATCTAAAAAAGAACGACGACGCCACACGGATGAAGAGACTCCACTCTTACATCATTAATAAAACAATATGCTTTCTTTTTAAAAGAAGCAATCATGGCAGAAATAACACACTTTCACCTATGTCGCGTCCCCGAAGAGACAGCTCATATAATACAAGGCAAGGCAAGTTAATAATAATAATCATTTATTTACATCTTTACTTGTACAACACAAAACATCTTTCAAGTCACTTTGGTAATGACAGTTTATGGGCATGGTTCCCGTCCCCATCATGCTAAGCCGCCGTCTAAGCAGGTACACCGGACAAATCGTCGTTTAGGGCGACCGAAGACAGTCATCCGTAATACAGACCCCAACATTCAAGCGTATGCCCTACTAGGCTGCCCAACTAGGCTGACACTGTACGCTTTACTATGCATGCGCAACTTGGCATGCCAAACTAGGCTGAAACTGTTTGCCCAACTAGGCTAAAACTGTATGCCCAACTAGGCTGAAACTGCAAGATTGCATGCTCAAAATAGTCTGAAACTGCCTGTTTTTAACCTGGTTATTAACTAAATTGATAAGAATGACTTTTCTGTTCCGACTGTGCAGACAGTTATCGCTTTCGGAACAGCACAATCCAACAGAATACCTGATTAGGGTCTACATACGACAAGAACCACATGTTGTCCTCTTTTCCTATCATTGAAGAACAATAAATGCATTTTTAGTATTCACCAAATTTGTTTACTTACACTTGGTCTAGTTTAATAAAAAAAACATATTGCCTTTATGAGATGCCTTCTGATTTACGATGGAATTACCTAACAATGTTGGATGTTTGCCATAATTCTTGTCCACATCTGGAATACACTCTTGTAGGTCAATTTGCTTAATATAAACCTCCCACCCCAAGCACAGTCTTGTGTGCTGCTTAGTTGTTGAAACAACTATGCTAGATTCCATTACAGTACAATTGTTGGAATATCACTAACTGTTGCAAGGCAAAACCTCTGACCAAATGACTTAACATTACTATGTATAAACAACAAAATGGCATCCAACCAAAAACTTCATTATCTGATTCGAGATTCGGCCCAAATCATTACCCACATAGTGGAATAAACAAAAATGCCACCCAGACGAGACTAGGCTATAAAGAAAGTGTGCTTCACTAATCATGACCCGGACACCAGATCCGTACTGTTACAATTTTTAAAAGAAAGGATTGTGCATTATAACCGTTAATATGCTTTTTCTTAAGTAAACATTAAATAAATATCCTTAAAGCAGCACAAAGCCCCCTACAATGCTTTTAAAACTTATGAAGGCCAAACACTGAATCTGACCTAAATTAAGTTCGAGTTTTCAATTAATTTAATGCGACCAAACTCATGGGTATCTTTAACGTAAACTATTCAGTCCCACAAAACGCTTTATGCCCTCCAAGTTTCTGGAAATATGCAAACCTCTCATTTTACATTGAAAACCAGTAGCATTTACAAACAAACCTGCTGTGCTTTTAATCCTTGCAAAAAAATCTTTCAATACACTATATTTTTTTTAAATTTCTCAAAGCTATTCAGCCCTGCGCTTAGGCTAGTTAATGAATCTTGGCGACTTGTAATGCAAATCATTAATCAAAGTGCATAACCTCTGGTACCTCACCTGCTTTGGGCGCCAAATTCCGAATCCTCACCCACTGTTTATAGGAAATACCACAGTGGTGTTAACATATGAATGCTGGAATATGTTTGGCGTTAAAAACAATGTCTTGCCCCATAGCCAAAAAGCCTCAAGGTGGTGGGGGTGGAGGGGGGGGGTGGATATACCAATTGCATTAGCTGTTTCGATTTAGCAATCCACGTTTAAATGATGGTTACCAGTGCTTGCTTGTCAATATAGAACACAATTTGGCGATTGCGTGACCCCACAAAGCTTGTGCAGGCAAAACATGCACCAGTTCTTGAAATCTCCCTCAAAACTTAGTTACCAAACCAAGTCTCTGGCCACTGAAAATGTGCCCACTCCTTACCAAGCAAGTAACCGTAAATCAAACCAGCTGACCGTGCACAGTCTTAACTTGTTTGATTTTCGTTATTAAACCAATTCTCATCAAAAATATAAGTAAACAAACTAAATTTCTTTAAAAATTCTGCCAATAATAACATGTCCTGCTTAATGTCACCCGATAACCGTATCGTATGTGATCTTTAAATACCCATTACTGCATCATAAAATCTACATAGAAAGGCCTGTTTGGCTTAGATAGCTTTACTGCAGAGTGCGAGTTTCCGAATTTTTGTTACATAAAACTCTTTTACTTACCTTGAAAAAGAATCTACCACAAAGACTAAAAATATCAATTTTTGAATGAACCAACCGACTTCTCTGCCAAAGAGGCAACCACTGACCCTAACAAGTGTGTGGCATATTCTTAGTTCCTAAAGAATTAAAAGTCATCTAAATACTGATCCATTGTTAATTATCCAGATATGTGACAAACCAGTGCAGAAATGTTGCAAAATCTCGAATAACAATAAATTTTACAGCTCATAGGCAAAACTTCATCTATATTTGTCGAGCCCTTTTCATCGTAATTTTCCATTAAACTTAAGTCAAGTAGAGAAATCAGTAATATACAAGCAGATTAAATATTTCTGTTTGCCAACTAGGCACCTCTACTTTGATTAAAAATCTTACCAACCACTGAATCCAAAGTATGTCAGAGTTAGGTTCATCAATTATCACATCATTATCATTACCACCTACTGGATGTGACAAATGAGCTATAAACCTGTAAGGTACGCCAATTGAGGCACTAAGCAGACAGATAAAACAATTATGTAGAAATTTTACTCTCAAAACCAAGACAATGTTGAAAACTCCATCTAATAAAGCAGCACCCACTGTTTTTGGATATAAGCATCAAAGGCTACACAGATCTTCCACACTGACTGGAGGGACTGCCAAATCCAAGGTAAAATTGGCATTCAGTTCTTGTAAATAAAGTCTCAGTCTCTTCAGTAATGAATTAGCAGCTACCCTTAATTGAAACTGCTACAAACAATGCCTCCAGCCAGGTCCCGGGTGGCTACTAACTGCCAACGTATGTTTGCCATGTACTTTTAACTTTCATTTATTCTATGCAAATGCACGCACGGAGAGAAAACCTGAAAGGTAATGCTAAAAATGTTTGCCCAAATAGGCGTAATGAGTATATCAAAATAATCTGAAAATTGTATGCCCAACTAGGCGAAGCCTGCATCCTGTATGCTCAGTCTATATGCCGCAATAGGCTCAGATAAATTTACAGAATAGGCTTAAATTCTAAACCTATATCAGTTTGTACCTAGATTAAATTGCCAGTTAGTCAAAATCAAAAACATTACCTTAGGGCATTACCTTAGGGCGAATAGGACAGAATCAATGTGGCCGGCACAGACGGATCGCCTACCAACACCTACTAACTCTCCAGTCTAACTTATGACACCGGCTCACTCCTAATTGTCGGGGCACATGCCCAGGTTCCCCTTGCCAGTCATGGGTCTCCACGACTATCTCTGCCTTGTCAAGATTTCCGCCCCGTCCAGTCCTCGCCATCGCCGACCCTTGGCTCTCGACGGACTTGTTTAGGTATCAGCATTATTTAACACAAAATCAAAACGAATGATTCTACAGAACAAATTATTTAACAACAAACATACAGTAAGACCGAAGCAAAGCTACATTAAAAAATTGCCTAAAGGGAATAGATAGAAACAAAATTACCCGAAAGCCAAATAATTAAAATTCCCAATTAACAAATACACATAACCATTGCATTGATTGGAAAATAAATAAATACTTTACCTAGATTAAATTCACATAAGAAAAGAAACGGACACTCAACATTACAAAAAAATTAATAGACAACAACAAAACCTCGTGTATGCCACGTATCAATTTATCGGCAATTTAAAACAACTTTTAACTAATAAATTTAAACAAATTATTGAGAAAAAAAATGATTTTTGCTTGCAATCCTACGAATGCTGGACTGAAAAAAGAAGTATCTAAGGCGGTGCATACATAGACTGTATCCTGTGCCATACATATACCGGTGCTCGTATCAGCTATGCCTCGACAAAAAGTGTACAGCATTAATTCGACCTCAAATTTCGGCAGTTAACTCTAGCGCTCATCGCTATTATATTCGTTCTAATCTTTCTTTCCTATTTTATTCAAATGTAAGTCTTATTGCATTAGAACATCTGAAAGAAATCGTGTACATATTAAAGTCACGACTGTCGTTTTGCTTATATAAATAGTCATTGTATACACATTTGCATGAATTAAATGGCACTAAAACCAGAAAATACTTCAGCTGAAGCCCACGTGATCAATTATTTCTCATCATCACATTCTTTGTTTGTCTCATTTAATTGATTTGCAGTATACAAGACTTAATTGCAGTCACAATAGATTTTATTTAACGTCCGGGGAACACATGTGTCATGAAGATAAGTCATCTAAATTGTTAAACCTCTTTCGCATTTAAATTTTTAATTCATGCTAATGAATCTGTATTTTTATTAAGATAAGTAAATGTAAGGTAAATAGACAAAGAACAACACTTAAATAACGACTAAAGAGGAATTGATATCATTATTGATTTCTTTATTTGGTTGGTGTACACGTACGTACGTGAGTGTATGAATAGTATATTTGGTCAAATGGCACAATATTTTATACAAACTTTGTTACGAATTATACAATAAACTATTAAATACCAATTGTACTTCATTTTCCACAAAGCTACCTTTTCCTTTTATGTTTGATTTATTATTAGTATAAATCAGCATTCAATAAAACATTAAACGGTTGGTTTATTTCCTGAACAACCCATGATTAAGTAAACAATAATATTTAACGCCTGTTTACCCAAAGCGGGTATGTGATCCTACATCAGGTGAAAGCCTGCCGCTTTAAAAGATAACATTTAATAGAGGGGATGCGGTCTCGTTGAAGTTACTGAATACAACAACTACGTTTAGAAGGAGGGAAGCCGTCTAGCTGAAGTTACTAAGACGACAACTTATGTTTTAGAAATATTGGACATATAATAAACAAACAAATAATGAATAAAGTGTGCATGTTGATGGCATGGATTTGGATACAAGGTAGTAAGTTAAGATTATTGTATAAGGTTTATATAACGTACACATTCATTCGATTTTCGCAAAATAAAATCAACTTATAATTAGCCGTTGAAATCATGCATATCATAAATTGAATGTTTATTGATTGTACGAACAAAATATTCACCCATCCTTTGTCATAACAGGAGCCACTTCACGACAACAGAAAACTGTAACGATCGTTTTGAAACCAAACGATAAAATCATCAACCACCATCTCGTCTGCAAATCCACTGAAACTATTGTAATTGATGGAATCTTCTACTACAACTTCAGCAATGGCAACTCATGTTCAGTATTTGCGCAAGAATGCCAGGTACATAGTATATAAAATCGGTCATTCTTTTGCCATTGTCATTGTCAATTGTCATTGGAAGGGGTCTACCTATGCCCATCTCCTTTTTTAGCAGTGGTGCGGGGGGGGGGGGGGGGGGGGGGGGGGTGAGTTGTATTTTAGTGTGGAAGGATCCTGTGACTATTTACGTTTTAATCAAACCAAACCGACCCTCCCTACCGCCTAACTAAATACGCATCAGCAAATAGCAAATAGCACCGTGCACCTATATATGATATAACAAAGAACCTCATGTCTTATATAAGTACATGTTGCATGGTCTACTAATTAAAGGTAATGGTCAATGACATTCGGGTAATTACATGCTGTATAATTTCCATCTTTTTTTAACTATTCCCGTGTTATTTAAAGTATGGGAAAGTATTAAAACAGTATTGACAGATCAAACAAATAACGATTGTTTTTTCTTTCTGTTTAAGAAACTGTTTTAATTTCACCGTGGGAATAGCAAAACTGGTATTCAAGAAATGTAGCAAAGAGTTAAAATAATGCTTTGATCCCGAAATCACACAAAACAATCAGCATTAGTTTGCTTGTGCGATATTACCCTGGTTATTGGAAATGTTATGGTTATCTAGTACCGACAAAAAATACAAATTATAAGTGTATTTACACAAGGTCATATGATATTTTTTGTTTTCATGTAACATAGCCGCCATTTTTTTATTTCGTTTTAAAAAAAGGTAAATATAGAGACTTTGTGAATCAAATTACGACCTTTTGGAAATGTATGCATGCATTCCTATTTTTTGGCGTAAAGCTCATTGTGTAAGTAAACCATGAAGATTGGCGTTAATTACACAATCGGCTTTTATTATAGCATTGTAGAACTAAATAGTGGTTAAGACAGCAATCTATAATTAACTTTGAACTTTGATTTTCAATAACTTTATTGGCATATTGAAGTAAAGATTAACAAAAAATTATCAAATTCGAATGTGGTTCGGACACTTAATTTACGTTAATTTTGTTCTCAGTTTAACCAAGAGCATTATCTTTCACAATAGGGTGTGGTCCTGATATAACGTTTAAAGTCATTGCCGTGTAGAAGTGTTTTATTAAATAAATAAAACTCAAGCAGTAAATTTTACTTTTCAGCCAACTCTTGAAACGCTGTATATTATCCATGATCTTCGTTCTACCAAAAAAGGCGTTTGTCGGATTAGAGCAAACTTAAGTCAGATTCGAGATTGTAAAAACAGGACTGGCTCAGCCGATTGTATTGTTATTGGCTATTCGTGTGTACAAGGTGAGTCTTCTAAATTGTTGTCTACATACATGTACAAGCCTTCATTATTTACAAGAAATTCTACAAGTATTTATCAAACGTGCATTACGATGTTTATTAATCTTCTATACGAGCCATTTGATGTACATTGGATATTGGTTCCTCTACAACAATTTAAACTTCTACTCTAGTTATTTTCTGTATTTAAAAATAATATTTTCAGTTACTATCAATTATTTTGTCTTGTGCTTCTATAATAGATGATACCTCTCTCCGAATTTCTATGTGGACAATTTTGTTTGCATCTCTTTTTTCTTTTAATGTCGCCATAGCTTATCTAAGTATATGTCAGCGCTTGGACTTTTTTATTCAAACAGAAGTGCTTGCATTTTAGAAACCTTTTAGGCAGTTAGAGTTTTGAAAAAACGCACTAAAAACTCATTCTGTCCCTTTAGCGACTGACCGTTCCAAGGTGATAAATGTTAGGTTTGCTCTAGTTTTTCAGGACTAATCACAGATATTTTCTTACTTTTACATTTGACTTGCATGCACACACCTTTGCCATATGCCTTACCGAAGTATGTTTAATGTTGCAATCCTCATAGGGTATTGTTTTCATATTAACATACCTGCCACTCAAAACAAAGGAGTATCGGTTTCACCTATTAAAACTATTGATAAACATTGTGTAAACACGTCCTTTGTACTTGTGTATCCACTTTTTAATGAAAATCTAACAAGATAAAGGACGTAAGTTCAGGCAGTAATAACATAATACAAACAAAATCTTTATTGCAGAAAGCCATGTGGTCAACATGTGCAGCAATTCTACGATAATGTTCAATAGCAGTTATGAAGTGGACAAAAACGTCACGTCATTTCTGTATCTTGACCAGACACAGGACATGAACCATTCATTATGTTACTGTAACATAACATCAGCGACACCCTTCACACTAACTGGTAAAGACATCCGGATGTATGGACCCAATAGGGAATGCTCACAGTCCACGATAGAAACCTCCTTCTTGTTCAAAGATAGGTTTCCATACTGGTGCCTCAATGATAGACCATGGCCTCATTATTCTTGGTTCCATGAAACTGCGTCTAATCTTTCCATGACAGAGATTATTATAAACTCCGTTATAAGGAGGAATTATCCTGCAGCTGTGTTTAAAATAATAGGTTTGTATATTACTATAGTAAATTTAACAATTATAAGTATTTTTTTCTGATTTTTGACTTTAACTAAAATATCTCATTTATATCATATTTTCTTATTTACAACATACATTATACCCTTTTATAAAATATAACCAATACGTATTTTTATATAATGACAAAAGCATAGTCTGCACTGACGGTCACGAGTGTGTGTACAGAGAAAAGGTCATGCACAAATGTTAATTATGTTAGTCTATTGGGTTTATCGTCCCACCAACAGTATTTCGGTTATCTGGAGACGGTGTCCAGTTGAAGCAGATATAGTGCTGCCTTCACTGTGTATATCATGCCGTGAACACCTGGCATGATACCACACCCAGTCACATTATCCTGACACCGGGCCAACCAGTCGTGGAACTACCCTTATATTTGCTTGAGCGTTAGCAAGGGAGCTATACCACTACCATTTTTAACGACTTTGGTATGTCGCGGCCCGGGATCGAATCCGGGGCCTCCCGTACCTTAATATGTTAGCGATTCACACATGTGAGTTCATGATATAAATAAAGGATTGTGTTTATATTAATGAATTTTACAAGAGATACCACAGTTTTTGCAATAAAATATGACAAGATTTGACTCGAGCCACGATAATATAACTCGGCAATTGTGGCGTTTCTATCTAAACATTAACTTGAATACTACATTACTACTGGCAATGTTTATTGTCCTGTGCTTAGTTATACACATGTATATAAAACCTTCACAACTTTGTAAATAACTGTCCCGTTATTGATTGTATACGTTTTATGATTTAACGGTCTCTTCTTTAAAAAAACTTCTTTGCTGCATAATTGGGTCATTAATATTGGAACGTTTAATTTATTTTAGGAAAGAACCGCATCGATGTATTCTGCACAACAAACGGAACAGTAAAACCTGCGCAAGAAACAACACCTTTTTCTGAGAACCCAACGACAATCTCTAAGATAGAAACATCAAACTGGTCGACGTCAAAGACATCACCAACATCATCCAAAAACCACGGGGCAAGCGCCTCCGAGAGCAAACCTGATAGCACACTGTTAATTTTTATATTGACCATTGTCGCCGGAGTTGTTGTCGTTACTTTGATTGCTGTGGTCACTGCATATTACATACACAGAAGGTTAGCCAGTGTTTTATAATGTATTGAACCAATGGACAATTTTTTATTAAGTTTTTAATTTCGAAATTAGTTGGACCTGAGTATATCAGCTGGCAGCTGGAAAGATCTCCCCACAGTAGGCTTGCGCCCCGACCTGGACTCGAAACCATGTTGTGGTCAGTGACGGGTTAAGACGTTTTAAGTCAGTGACTCTTGTCACGGTCGCTCTCGAATTTTTATAAACTCTACCAATTTAACCAAATCTTTAGTGTGTGTATTTAGAGAATAGAGAGATGTCAGTGATTGAGATATTGTTCAATGTTAAATTAATGCACCTAATATATTTCATTAAATCGGAACTGTGACATTTGCAGATTAAAGGCAGATTAACACTTTAGTTATGATAATGTTGAATATCGGATCATCCTGATCTTTGCACAAAAAATTCCACCTTTGCTCTTTATTCTGCACTCAATCTTTGCATGGCGTGTTTTTTTTTCTTTTCTTTTTCAAAATAACACTCATGCTGGTAAGCTTGGTATGATTGCTTTATAGTCAGACCTTTTAGAAAACGTATTTAACTACTGATTTGATTGAAGGTTTACATGGTATTTTCAATTAATAAAACATTAAAATTAATTGGCAAAATGTTGAGTTGAGAAAAAGATGTAATGTATATTATCATAAATGGCTACTTGCTGCCTTGCAGGAAAAGAAAAAGAAAACCAGGAATAGGACTAACTACCGACTTTACTGAAGCAGACAATCCCTATTACATAAGCGAGAGATACGAGGCACAAGAACACCCACATAATGATACTACACGTCGTCAATCAGGTCAGTGCGAAAAGAAAAGCGGGATAGCGACGAGGTCGCGCCCCTCTTATGTCAATACTAAGGAGCTTGCGCATTTTGTTCAAGATAATTCCGAAATATCTCAAATGCCAATGACTACGTTAAGTCAAGACGTCGATAATGTAAATTATGATTGTATTCAGTTTCAATCCATCCAGGCCCACTTGGAAGATGCAAAATGGCCAGACATTCACACAAACAATCAAATGACAAACGCTGAAATCCATCTCGATGTCGACAAGAAACAATCTGCAAGCAAATGTTACCTTGATGACACTTACAATCATTTGGATGATGGTTTGGTCAAAATATCTGAATCAATAGAAATGAATCCGTATGATCATTTTGGGAATCAAATGACTGCTTTCGGAACGGAAAGGTTTGCAGGAATAGATGATTTTGAGGAAACGTACAATCATCTGAATGGAAGTTCGGGGATAATGGGTGGTTTTTCTACAAATATAACAGGAGATGAACGCGACTATTTACACGTTTCCTTAACAAATTACAGAAATGAAAATGCATTTACGCCAAACGTGTATTCGGGCATACCTTCCTATGAAAATTTTAGTTTAGACAAGAAATCGACCCAGCAAAAGACCCTTACAATAAATACAGGCGCGAATTCGGCCAGAAATCAAAAGGAGTTTGGACCCGGAAAGAAGATAATCGATGATTTGGATGAAAGCAAATATTCGACGTGTAATAAAGGAGACACTCCTCTTATGGTGGAAACAAAGTTTGATACTGGCGGGAAACAACGTATTCAAAACGACGATTTTGGACAATTTGATCCTACGAAAGAAACACTGGATCATGATTATTTTATCTTAGAAGCCGTGGCAAAAACATCATAATTGGGTTCATAAAATTGGGGTAATTCTTACAATATCTGCATGACAATGATGCTAGTACATAAGTTGATTATCTGGTATCTTTGCAAAAAATGTGTATATAAGAAGCACCTTTGTGCAAGCGTATCTAACTGTTATTACATGTCACTTTAAATGGATTATCATCACATATATTACTGTTTTATAAATCTTTGTATCATTAAAGTCGTTGTATATAGCTTTATGTCATTTATAAAAGGAAAGCATTTCAGCTAATATAATGAACATTACACTATTTAAAAAAACTCATTAAATTAATGTATGTGTTAAGTTTAACTTAAATTATTTACAAATACTGCAACAGTTTACAAGCGTTGCACGTAATCTTTAAAAATTTCATAACAGATTAAATAAAAAAGTATTAACAACTCGATAGTCAGGACGAAATCCAACAAAGTAACCAAAGAGAATGTGATTGTTTGTTGTTCACCTCTGTAAATAATGGACAAAAAACTACACATATCGTCTCCATCAGTTTAAATTATATTTTTACACAAAAACGTGTTTTGTTACCCAAAATAATATCATAAAATAAATGTTACGATTATATATCCTTTGCTAGCAAAATGACCAAATCGTATTGTAATTCCATTATATTGAAAAGTATTAGACTATTCTATTTCATTTAGACAAATGTTCAGCTTTTATTACAATATGTCTGTATTCATTTTATAACATGTAAACTTTACAACTTACGTACCCTTATGTATGATATATTGAATAAAACTTAAAAAGCACATACGTGCCATTTTCTTTTCATGTTACAAAATGTTTGTGACTTATAATTGTGATCACCATCAACTGTGTTGTAATAAAATACATAAAACGATATCAGAAACGTTGAAAACGGTAGCAGCAGTGGCCGAGGCGTTAGAGTTGTCGAATTGTAACGGTTCAGCCTTTCACCGCATGGGCTCGAATCCTAGACGTGGTCTTAGCAGTATGTCGGCATGAGGCAACAAAAACAACAAACAATCCTATCTTAATTGAATTGATACGAAGACTTATAAGTAAAAATAGACACTTATTATAAAAAAACACAGGTTATTGGATTGTTGGTTAAACAGATGATTTCGATGTTCTTTGGGATTTCGTAGGAACAGGATTTGCTAGTTTTACTAGGGACAAATGTTTGTTTCGAAGGTGCTGAAACTAGTCATAGATGTGGCGTTTAAATGTGATTCTTCTAAAAATAATTCAAAATAAAAATGCCCAAGCTAATCCTGCAGATATGTTTCGTTTTGGAATGTTAATAATTAAACTTCATTCCTGTATGACATATTACGGGTAAAATATAATAAACATTTGAAAATAAACTCTATGCCATTTAGTCACTTCTTTAGATGATGTTTATCCTCTAATTTCCATTGTGGTTCTGTTTCTTTCGGCATGTCCTAGCTACGGACATCGAGAAGCAGTATGGTTTTGAAAAAGAGCAGTATGAAGGAAAGAATATTTATGCAGTAATTATAAAAAAATCAAATGAATGTCATAGAATCAATCATCAAAAGGATCCATATTTTCACATACTATCAAATAGATGTGTCGTTACGTTAGAATTGAACTTTTGCGTTGTAGGTTTTATCATCTTATTCCAGCGTGAGTAATTTTCATAAGAAAAAGATATTTTACCAATTATATTTAACTTAGTTAAAAGTGTAGCATTATCTTGTAATAAACTGCATGTAATCATTGTGAACAGGGCTAGCTAAAACAAAATGTTCAAATAATATTGAGGTGCATTTCCAGCATGGATTGAGAATACGTGGTTAAGAGAA
>CM017556.1:51289016-51429016 GCA_007844125.1 Sinonovacula constricta | reverse complement strand
GCTGTCATGTCAGTGTGCATTCACGCATACGCAGTTGTTACGGATTATCGACAGGTGGTGACAGGTGGTGACACGCAGTATTGTATATTTGGCTTCACAGTTTTAGAAGTGTGCTAAAGTATGATGGTATGTATAATTATATGCTAATTAACCGCCAACGTTTGAAGCTTCTACTGATTCATTTTGTTTAGCGAATACTATCTTTAATTTTGTTGATAAACTTCACAGTTTTAGAAATGAGCTAAAGCTTATGTAAAATAATTAGCCAATTAACAGCCATTGTTTGAAGCTATTACTTATCCATTTTGATTAAGGATTATTATCTTTAATTTCGTTTGTTTGGCTTTATTAAGAAGAGATAGAGCTACAATTATGTAGACAATTAACAGGTTTGTCGGCAAAGATCAGTTACTCATGTTTAATTAAGTCCGTTTCGATTGTAAAATGAATAGATGAATTTATTATATTTTCATTCGATCACGGTGATCTTGATTTATTCACAACCACTACCTAAACAAATCATGAGTTATGCCTTCCAATCTTCAGCCCGATGTTTGGCGAGATTTTGTCGTAATGTAATTACGTTAGTAACCCAGCACACATCCGACTGCAACATCAGAATTAACTAAGATTTATATACGGATATCTGTTCGGATCGTTCGACGATACCAAATTTAGTATCCTTTGACATCCCTACTATAAATGTAAGCTTTGTAATCGGCTTGGCGTCTGAAAATCTGTGTAAATATCAGACGATATTCTCCAAAATATGATATACAACAGTCTATAAATAGATATAGGTAAATAGTTTTCAATTTAACCATTGGTACCCCGCCTATGTCTGAATAACTGTCCGTCGAATGATGTGGTAATAAGCTTAAACAAGTCATTAATTAAGACATCACAACAGAGCACAAAAATGCAACAGTGTGTATCGAAATGAGATATATATAATGTTTGATTATAGTTCAACTATATAATACATATTATGCATATGTACAATGTTTACAAAATAAAACAATCAAAGTCTGTTCAGCTGGTATACATGATGTAATAGGCACTAGAAGTTGGGTCAATAAGGATTTTTCAGTGTATATTTGCCTCGTGTTGTTTTTTTTTAGTCGAACTGTCCACAAGTCTAAAATATTTGTCAGTTTTAAATAAAAGTTACATTTTTGTGGGGAAAAAAACCCACAAAACAGATATTAACAAAAATTCGGCAATGTACATTTAACTGTATCGTGTTACAAATGCTGAATTGCGTGAAATGTCCCTATGGTGACTATAAAGATTGATCTTGTTTAAAAAAAAATACAAGGTACATCGAACCGACAGAATGTTAGTCAAACTGGCGACCTTACAGCTTTCATTGCTGGAAACATACCCGGTGCAAAGAATGTCTGGGTTGATTTACCGGTGCATAACAGGTTAATAGGAAGAAATCCCCACAGGAAATTTCTCATCACGACCGCGACCGAAAACCACAATTTATATCTAAAGTTCTAAAGTTCAAAAGATTATTCAAGCCAATGCTGATATTTAAATGTCACCAAGAAGCATGTGACTTTCGTCAAACACGGTATTTAAGTGCAAAGTTAATATTAACATTGGACTTACTGCATTTGATTGATCTCGCAAAATTTAAACGTCCTTATTGTTTTATTGATAAAACCGCCAATTTTTCTTCCTCGTGGTCATCATGGTTGTCATCATTTTCAAACCAAAAAAAAAACATCTAAGCTGCGTGCATTTTCTTTTACCATTATATTTCCTGCTATATTTATAACCATTAAGAGAACAAAATTTCCGGCTTTTAAGTAGTGTGACAGTCCAAAGCTTTGTTAGCTGAACAACATATGAGGGGGATATATGTATTTTAAAAGTGTTAGCATCTAATAATGTTTTATAATGGTTGTCCCCGTATAAAAATATGATTGTGTGATTCCTGATTTGAAATCTTCTTGAGTTGGATATATAAGCAATTACTATTTTAGCATTTGTTGACTGTAATCGCCTGACGTCCCTAAAATGAGGGTAAGTATACAAGTTTAACTTATGTTTAACCGACTTTGTCACAGTTACGCGTAGAAACACGACAAATAAAGCCACACACTTCGTACTATTTTAAATTATTGAGTTACTTACGAGATATATTCTGTTAATCAGTAATATTTTGAAGACGTATATAAATGACGTCTATTTTTGCAAGGTAGGTTAGCAGATATTTAAAATTGTTGTGTTTAAATAGCTAAATTGTTTAAATATTTATCACTTTCAAGAAAATAATAAAATGTATTTTCACAAATTGTTACCAGGTCGCTGTAAGTCAGTGGCTTTTTTTCTGATTTGTTTATGCTAGTGGTGTATTGTCTTTAATTCGGTTTGCTTACTGGTATCACAGTTTTGCAATTACTAATTAGCTTTCTATACAAGTGCTTTAACTGGGCCTTTAAGTCAATTTATTCGATATATTAAGTAATGCACAATATTACGTAAGATGAAAACTTCAGTTGTTTGTGTGCGTGCGTGCGTGCGTGCGTGTGTGTGTGTGTATTTCAGTGCTTTATATTTACGGGAATAAAAATAAACAGAGCTTTTTTATGTGAAACAACAGCTGATTAACAAATGACTTTTACATTAATTTGTATCAATTACAGTTTATATTCTATTTAAGGACATAACAACCAGCTTGATGTAGCAGCCATATATGAATCGCGAACACTTGACATCAACCACAACAACAATATTTGGCATGGTTACAGTCCGCATACTTGTTACGCTTTAATCAGAACTACGAATTCTGTCAATATACCATATTTGGCCATTTGGACAACTAAGTCTTTTGACCACAATCCTGCGAACAACTCCGAGAATTTCCAAAAAAGTTGACATTATGAAAATTGCGTCAATGTGTGTTAACAGTTGGGAACACCCACGCAGGAAGCCAACAATTGACAGAGTTATTGAATATATCAGTGCCTCCTGAAAAGCCACCGGATAAATGTGAGGCAATTGAGTTTCCTGGGCGTACACGGGAGAAGATATGGGTCCAACAATCTTTCTAATCTACACATTGCCCGTTGTTTTCGGATTGATTATAATAATGGTCATTGGTGTTTGTACCTTCTTCAAAAGGTTAGTATCATTGTGGTTGTGTCCTGAATCTGTATAAAAATATCTTTCTCAGTATTAACTTTTATTATTATTCTTATGATTTAAGAAAATCGGGATGGTTGTTGTTGTTGTTGTGTTAGTGGTGGTGGTGGTTGGATGGGGATGGTGGGGTGATGATGATGATGATGAAGAAGATGATGACAGTGGTGGTGGTGGTGGCAATGCGGTGATGATGATGATGATGCGGAGGAGTAAAAGGATTGTGATGATAATGATATAATGTTTAGAAAAGATGGGAAATTTGTGCAGTTTTATGCAAATATGTTTTTACGCTTGAACAGATCGTTTCTGTTCGGATTTTTTATATCCTTTTTATTTCTTATCAAGTACTTTTTGTTCACTTGGCTAATTTTGTGTTTGTCGTACTTGATTATTACACTTACTCGCAGTTACTGTGGTCAGCTATTTACATATTGTTTGTTGTTTGTTTGTTTTTACTTTACGACATTTAGATCGAAGTCTGGAGAAGTAAAGGAACTTCCCGATGTGGACAAGAGTTCTGTAATAGTGGCCGAAAACTTATGCTATGAGTCAAACTATAACGAAATCATAGGCAACCATACAAAACAGGACACTGTCCCAGTGACAAATGACAATGACACTAAATCAAAAGTGCAGCAAACTAAAAAAACGCGTAAGAAGAAGAAACAACCACGACGACATTCTTATGTGAATGTAATTGCGGACACGACAACACACAAGAAGGGAAAACCTAAGCGAAAACTGTCTTTGTCGGAATGCAAAATCGAGGACTTGCCTATGGCCGGTTACGATCTTGCCAAAAACGTATCACGAGATAATCTTCTAGACATCTCGAAAGACTGCAAACTAAAGCCAGACCCAATACACTCCCAAACGACTCCGAACACTGTCGACTATGATCATATCACGTTTAATGGAGATTCGGCCAAGAAACAACTCGAAAAGCCGCCCGATGGTTATTCCTACAATAAGCTTGTCAGACAACAAAGGGAGAATACTGAGTCAAGGGAGACAACTACAAATTCCCCGTGCGGAACGTATGGCTATTTACCTTCCCTTGATCATGTGCGCGTAGTTGCATCGGAGGTGAACAGTGAGAATCAAACGACTGATTTTTCCAGTCAGATCGAAGACCGAAATCTTAAAGCAGAAGATGATTATGATCATGTTACAATATCTGAGCAAACGATTACGATCACTACTGCAAAAATGAAATAGCATATGAAAAATAAAACTGTTTAACTAAACATAGTTTAAAGAGTACTTTCTTTCACGTAAGTTTCCAAAATGAGACATGGAACTTGAAATTATTGTGTAATGTATTGTATTAAAATCTATAGCCATTAAACATTGCAATAACGAGACGAATTTTTAATGCTGTTAATTTTGTTAATGAATGGCATAGTAATTTTGTTATACTCTGGCTCTTCACAGTTTTATAAAAATGCACTTTTTTTCTTCTAACCAAGTTAAAGATCATATGTCAATAAACGAATAAGGAATTATATTCCCGTTAAAAGGTCAATATACGTGTGACGCTGACGCCAGCTATGACTATACTGCTGCTACCACCGCTGCTGCTGCTGCTGCTGCTGCTAATGATGATGATGATGATGATGATGATGATGATGATGATGATGATGATGATGATGGTGGTGGTGGTGGTGGTGGTGGTGGTGGTGATGATGATGATGATGATGATGATGATGATGATGATGATGATGATGATGATGATGATGATGTTAATGATGATGATGACGGCGACTATGATTATAATGAAGAGGAGGCGGAAGAAGAGGAGGAAAAGAAAAAGATGCCAGTCATTTTCTTTATACGATGCTAAAATATTTTTAATAATCATCGTTGCTTTATTTCCTGATCTGAGGCTATCACAAAATCAACAAGGATTCGCTACCATGTGACACTGTTATCTTTCAGTACAGTATGATGTGACTGTAATCTTTGCAGAATAACCAAAGCTATACGAATTAACCAAAGCTATACGAATGTATGTATGTATTTATGTATGTATGTATGATAGGATTGGGATGCTGGTGTTTCGCATAAATGTGCTCTTGCTAAAATCGATGCAATTAAGTGTTGTCACGGAAAGCTATTGATTCTGAATGTCATTTCTAAAAGGATACATAACGCGTAATCAAAATCAGTAGGTACAATTTACGTTTTGAGCTTATTATTCATTAAAGAACACTGTTTTAATTTCAATAAAGCACTATGCTAATTGATATTATTGATATGATTTGTCCATAATATATTAACGTCTTTGATTTATATTAATCTATTTATAAATGAGCACAATATTTTAAAATATGTCACCGATTTAAAGAACAGAACTACCTTCTTGTAAAACTAAACGAATGGATAGAAATCTAACACTATTGCAACTGCTTTAAAAAAGAGCAGTAGGCGGTGCGTTTGTTGCTGTAAGTAGCTAGTCTGCAGTTAATGAAACATAGACTTAAAGTGTTTGTTTAATTGAGTAATTGAGTAAACTCGTGCACATAAAGTGACAATTTATAAAGGTACAATTGACAATGGATTTAAATATTATTGCTGAATATTTGTTAATAAATTAACGTGATTCCCTTCGCAAGAATTCATGGGCGTTTTAGTTTTTCAATACAAATGAAATTAAAGAACAAACAAAACGAATGAATTACTAGCCTTTAATATTCATGAACTTTCGCTTAGCTGTATCAAAATAACTTTGAATCCGTCAAATACTCTGCTGTGATTTAAACTCAAATGAGCTTTAATACCGCTAGACCTCAGCTTGCCGCTTGTTCTAGGTCATACTAGGTCAGCCTGACACTTTTCTTCATTAAGTCTATTGTTTCACACTTAATGAAAATAAAACATGTAATAAATGGAAGTGGTCAAATATGCATAGCAAATCGAATAATAGGATTGGACAAGTCTCTTAAAGTGATTGAAAAAAAAAACCCCACAGATTTCAGTTTCGCTTAGTGGTCGGATTTGCTTTAAAGAGCTATAATATATATTGTTTTGCACAAAAATTGTAATTTGTATTGTTCATTATGGCAAAATGTATAAAGTGAGTGACAAACAGGGAAAATATGTCCCAAAAATAATTCTGTCAAGTTGCCAACAGCTATCAAAAGTTTATTGTACAAACCAGCGGATATACATGAGGCGCCCCTATCACCCTTACAAGTTTCTTGACCATGTCCCCCATATATACAGTTTGAAATGCAAATTTTATTCCTTGATGTAGTTAAACCTACCCCTTCAGCATAACTAACAAAAAACAACCCGCCCCTAAAGTAAAACCCCACACCCACTCATGAACCCTGGTAGCACTGTAGGTAGCACTGTGGGTACAGTATCAACTCCACATACGATGTGACTAATTTAATAAAGAGAGTGAAATATTAAGGCTCCTTTTTTACGCCGAGTAAATGTAAGGGACAGTCCATTGTTTGGGTAGTGTAAATGTGTGCATGTAATATGACCAGGTGTTCACAGCATGTTATTCACAGTGAAGAAACATTATATCTGCTTCAGCTGACCCCCACCCCAACCTGCTACTGGATTATTGTTGATGGTAAACTAAACCCAACAATCAACTTTACAACAGAGTGTATTATTCATTTTGTTTTAAAGCGACTCGGTCACAGCTGGCTAATTTTTTGTTTAAAGAGAATCAAACAAACTTTTTTAAACAACAATAAATAATGGATTTTAATATAACTCCTGATTATTTTAAATGTGAACATGGTGCCTTTGTCTTGAGAAATCATTATCGATGCGATAGTTTTCAACTATTTTAGACGTTATAAACTCAAAAACCTGGTGTACCTAAGAAGACGTTGAAAATACGTCATAGATATCTGCCAATCAATCATCAGTACAATGATTGGCTCGATAGTGATACGATAATTTCATTGAATATGACGGGCGAGTCTTGTGGTTCTATGTAAAATCTTACTACGCTAAATTAAAACCATATTGCTTTAACCAATCACTATACTATAAAATCGATGGTTAATAAATGGCCGGGTTAACAAAGAACCATATTACGTATTGACCATATTACGTATTGATGTTTCCCTATGCACGTATTCGCATAAGCTTAAAGGAAATTTGATAGGATCTGTTCACTAATGTAATTCATTATATGGATACCTAATATATGCGCTCGTGTGTAATTCAAATTAAGCATATGGTGTATACAATGCAAGCGAAAGTTGATACATATTCTCTCACAAGCTAGACTTATTAGAGCGTATACATAAGTAATCATGCGCAATTTATAGCCAATTATTTATTGAAGGCCACGTTCGTTTTACACCAGTTGAAAGAAGGATTTGACCGAGAAGAAGAACGTGGGTGTCTATATTGTGACATATCTGAACATAAGCATATAGACACGCATGGCAGATCTCACCAGTATTCAGGTAAGTTATCTTAACTTTCTATTGTTTTATGTATTTAGCACGTCTCTCAATCCAGAGCTGTCTAATCAGAATATGCACGTTTAGCTGCTCAGCCTCTCGCAATGTGTTAATTGTATGTTTTGGTTAGCAATTTAAACCAGTGTGTAAAGGCTGCATTAGTATAAGGCTTGTGTATAAATGATGAATCAAAAGTTGTGTTTATTCGTGTCGTTCATTGCAAAACAATATTGCATGTGTGTAGTTTAAAAGTTTATAAGGTGTAGAAGATTTTATCAGAATTGCATTCTGGATAGTACACTACAATTAAATGCAATGTAAATGTTGTGGTCTGTCTTGAACATAATAGGTGTCAGCTTTAAAAAAAAACTAATATCGGCAAATGCAGATATAAATAAATTGCCCACTTGTTATTCAGGTATCAACTCAGCCATATATTTAAAAAGAAGTCATCCGTTTATTTGAGGGATGGGTTTGGGGGCCCTAAGTTAAAGATTAATTTAATCTATCTATCTTGATGATATCATATTTAATACTAGTAGTATGATCAACGATTAGTAACATCAATTAATAAAAAGTGTTTCTTTAATTGACATTTGAATGATCTCACGGGTTAACACTATTTTTTTTCTCTTTATTGCATGTGTTAAATCTTTATCTTAGATTATTGTTTATACATTTGTGATCAGCAAAACGCCGCATATCATATATCGTACATGTATATCTGATATCATACAAATAATTGACCCCAATCTGATAGCGCGTAATGTAGAGCGTGAAGCCGTTGGCTCAAGGTACGGGGAAACACTGGCTTTGAACTCCGCCAGCCACACGTCAGGGTCGAAAACAATCATTGATAGTGGTACAGCTTTTTGAGTACTATCAAGCCAATAAACATGTAACTTATTGTAAGGGAAGTCCACGATGGGTCTGCCCTGGGTCAGGATAATGTGACTGGGTGAGGTATAATGTCACGTGTTCACGGCATGCTATACACATTGAATGCAGCACTATATCTGCATTCTGTGGACACCATCTCCAGATAACTTATATATTATTTGTGTGTGGAGAAAAGAAACAAACAATCATGTCATGTGTATACATTTCGTACTGCATTTTAGATATATGAGTCAACTAACTTGAAGTCACATGTGTTAATATGAGCCTTGCCAGGAATACTTAGAAGTATACCGGATGTATACCTAAACAGGAAACAGGGACATTTTAATGACTCGAATGCCTGTTTGAGCTGTCTGCACTTAAGGTGGAGGCGTGGGCGTTATAGTGATTGTTATATGGTATATAATGAGTAGTCGTTGTGAAGGTAATGAAGGAATTTGCGATGGTATGTAACACTGTGTATACCGGTAGATTATGCCGTGTATAGCTTAAAGGCGGTATAAGACAGTTTCGACCAAAAATATTTTAATTAAACAAGTGCCCCTGTGTTTTAATGATAGAAATGTCGCTGCGCAGCATCGGCAAAAATGCCGGCCAATCCCATCCAATCCTATCCCACCTTTAAGTGTGAGCTGTATACTTGGTGTGAGATGTGTAGGTCGGATATATTTACATACTTTTGAAATGTGTCTTTAGTCTTGAAGTATATTGTGTGTGACTAAAACATGTGTTATTTCTAAATGCTAAAATGGAAATGGAAATTTCTTTGGAAAAGATTTCGTGAACTAGGATTTTTATGTACCTGGCTTTAATGTTGGCTTCAAATGTCTTCGTGGTTACAGTATGCCAAACGGTTTAACTTTGCAGTTTGAAAATATAAAAACTAAACAAACAAACAAAGAACAAGCAGTAATGTCCCCATCGTTGGACACCCACGACCGATCCATTCCGTAACTCTCCATCAAATCGCCCATGGGATATTTAGTTTACTTTTCGCCGTTTCTGTCAAAGATATTTGATTGGTCGCTTCATAATCCGATGAAGATTTCAGTCCAAGCTCGTTCTTTTATTGTTTCGACAGATTGTCAAAATGGCAACGTCATTGTTATACTTCTAGTCCCCACGCTGAAGAGTATGGATTTCGTAAGCAGTATTTTTGGCCAATTTTTGTTCTATTCAGTTCGATAAGACGACAGAAAAAAAATATCAATACACCCACGATCGATGAACGTAATAAAACGGAATAGTCGAGCGTGGGTATCCGACGATGTGATTTCCTATGCTTATCATATAATAAAACTTGCGGTGAGGGCACATTCGCATAGGAAAGTGAGCCTCCACCTGACTTTGCAGTGGCGCCGTCGCGCGTCCAAGGTGTCATGTTTCTGAAAAAGTAGATCACTGTTTGGTGAATATCTCCTGTCATTGCAAAAACTGACCCAGTTAATAGTTTATTTCGTTCCTGCGCCTGATATCAACGCAAAGGCACCTAAATTTGTACAAGAGAAGCAGTTGATGCGAAGCGTCAAAGGCGACGTAAAAACTGGAACAGGAAAACAAGCAAACCAAAGTAGGAGCCAGTAACAAAAATATATTTGAAAAGTTGTGTTTTTTATTAGAAAGTTTTTATATAAATCTCCAGAAAAAAAAATATTATAATAATTCCTGAGACCATAGAATGGTCTGAACCAAAATAAAAAAGCAAAACCGGACACCATTTAATAGGTTTTCCAAGAAGTTGAATAGGTAGAAAAATGAAAAAAAAAAGTTGCCAACAGTATAAAAATTATCTCTAAAACTAATGTGTACAAACAGAAAATGCACATGTGCAGCAGCCTCACATCACACAAGTCATTATTGCTTAGGCAGTATTTTTCTGCAACATGGTATGTTTGTTTTTTTCTCGATATCTTAATTCGTATTGTCAACGTTATTTTGTATTGAAGCATTTTGTATCTGAATTATGTATACAAAGAACAATGTTTATTAGTTCCGGAATTCAACCTACTTTACATTTAAAGTGAAATCGAAGACAAACAATGAGAATCAAGAAAAACAGAACAATCTTACATGTTCTGGACAATAAAACTACTGTTGTGACAAAGCAATGTTATCACGTGCATGTGAGTATGTGCTACTATGGATTATAACAATACACAGAACTGACATTAAGAATGCAGCTTAACAAAAGGTGGTGTCAAGTGAAAGATAGAATGTCACTCAATATCTGACCGAATTACTAGAAATAGCATTAACTTATTATGAAAAGCAATATGTTAATAGTATCCAAGACGGACACTGCTTTTAAGTAAATCTGGGTGTAAGTAAGCAATAATTAGTCTGAATATATTCTGTTTTGCAAAATGTTCATGTAATAAACGTCTTGGACAAGGAATATTATCTCACGTCAGATCTAGAGCCTGAACCCAGAACCCTCCGATCCCGAGTGAATGGCATTAACCTCTTGACCAAGAACACTTCAACCATGTTATAAATGCTATCTTGGTGTGTTGCACGCTTCTCTTAGGTAAATGAATTGATCATCCGAATTTTTAAAAAGACCCTTTCGAAAACTTGTCGTGACAGGGCAAGGATTTGTATTTAAAATCCTCCGATCTAGAGTCCAAAAACATATTCTCTTTACCACAAACACTTCAGGGATGCTGTAAAAGCATCCCTGCACGCTGACAGCACTGGCAAATGCTATTTTTAGATTTGTGTGGACTTTACAGAAATCCTTTATCTTTAATTGCGAGTATCTTTAAATGACGCATAAACATTGCATCCAATGTCAGACTTTACCGTGAATACTCAATAGATCGCTCAGAAACAGCCTTTTCTTGCTTTGGACTGTTTCGTATTTAACAGATCATCTCAATTTGTTAACAATCCGAAAAATAAAGGACGCACCGAGGATCATTCCTATCTACTGTCGTTTAGGTTTAGAAATTTTAATAACAAAAAAGAAACAAACCAAAATCTTGTTTTCTGCCATTTTTAATGAAAGATAGACACACAAAAACACGTATAAAAATAATGAATAAAATAGAACGCTGTTTACCGAATTAGGAACCGTATTTTATCATGCTTAGAAAGTCCGCTATATAGACTTTCCCCATGTGCAAATTTCAGTGAGCATTAGGCGGCGCGTTCCAGGTCTAAGCAATACGGTTGTCAGAATGTTGTTCCTGCCCAATATCTGTATTACGAAAAAAAAAATTCACAAATAGAAAGCGACCCCTCGCCATTTTTATTTTGGTTTCCCGGACACAACTGCGACTGCCCTAAAGAAATATAATTTACTACCGTTATGCCTACTACATTTATGCCCCCGCCTACTACTGCAGCCGGTGAGATTCTTCTTCGCCTCCTTCTCCTTCTTCTTCTTCTGCTTCTTCTTATTATTATTCTCTTTCTTTTTTTTTTCTTCTCCTTCTTCTTCGTCATCATCTTCTTCTTCATCCTTCTCCTCTTCTTCTTTTTCTTCTTCTTCTTCTACTACGACTACTACTACTTCATCATCATCATCTTTTTCTTCTTCAACTATAATTCAAAAGTGCGAATCTTATCGATGACTCACTATTGTCCTGTTGAAGTACCTATCATAGAGTGTTTACTAAGTATCAGTTATTGTATAGTGCTACATGAAGTCATGCATGCCAGGAGGGCTGTGCGATTGGTCTGAATGTGCTTCCATACAAGATGTTCCAGTTCGGCAAGATGCAGAATCCGGGGTGCTAGCGCTTCCCGCTGAATGCTAATTTGGGCTCTTACAATTCAGTACAAGTAGAAGTTACAGTATTTTGTTTTTTTGTAGTATCGTGCTCGTGTGTCATTTATGTATGTATTCGTGTTTTTATTGAATATATGTTATGACATATTAGGAGACATTCCAGGAAGACCGAGCGGGAGGTCTGGGTATACTGACATGCGGGGTCTTCATAGTCGGCGAGATTGCCGGTTCTGGTGTGCTGGCGCTCCCCAAAGCGGTCGACGGCGCAGGTATGGTAACATTTAATGCTTGAAAAGGTCGGCGGATAGAAACTGTCGTTAATTTAGAATGAAGGACAAATCTTTCCTAACGGGTTACATTTTATCCACTTTACTGATACAATTAAATATTTATTCCGAATGTTCGGATTCCAAATTGACCGAAATGTTTGAATGCTAGCATAAACTAATATTATTATCACTGTTGTTTATGAATTTAAAAAAAAATATACAGAACATTGATAATTCCTGAATGTTTAGAGCTATTCGGGAAAAGTATTTTTAAATGCCACAACACACTTATTGTCATAAAGCGTAAAATTGTATTTCTGTTTCCAGCTTTTTACCGATTTTCCTTAAAATTAAGAACTCCAAATGACCAATGAAGTTGCATTTAACTCAGCTCAAAGAAAGAAAACAATATGAATTTATATCCATCGCAGCAGAACTTTACCTAAGTGCTTTAAGCATTGTCGCGATCCTGGTATCCTAAGGATGTCGATGACATGATCCAGTGAGCCGAAAAGCTCTATTTTATCATACTTCAATAAGTGGGTCAAAACTTCTTTTTCTTTTGGGTTATAAAGTAATAAATAATGAAAACATACACCTCGGCAAATATCAATAACCGGAAGTTTGATCCGGCTTATATTTAGTCGTACTGTTTCTTGACCGTTTCTCTGTTAACCTCGTTTATTCACAATAGTTCTTTTACTTCCGGTTCCGGTGCAGGTTGGACTGGCCTTGTTCTGATTATCCTGTGCTGCTTCCTGTCAGCCTATACGGGGGACATCCTTGGCAAGGCGTGGTCCATTGTACGGGAGCGAGATGAATCACTTAGAACAGGTCAGTTGGCTTGTGGTCAAAATATGTGCCTGGTTTAGTTAACCGCAGTTAATTAATATATTTGCTTTGCTTTTTTGCTGTTGTTGCTTTAAATACATCGCAACGACCACTTATGATCATTATATCGAAGACCTTCCCACATTAAGTCCTTCGTTCCGACCGGGACTCGAGCCCACGCGGTGAGAGCATAAGCAAGAAGAGGAGTTACCAATCGCCGACTCTACCACTACGCCACGGGCGCCCCACTAATTTACATATTTGTGTGTTAATCGCTTTACCGGTTAAATCTTTCAATGCGCTTACAAGTTTAAGTAAAAGAAAACATGTTTAGTTATTTGTTTTCTTCAGCAAAATTTGTTTGATTGGTACGCATATATACAACAAATTAATTCAATTAATGCTTGTTGAATCGTTACTAAATGCACGAACAATTAAATATCACTGCATTGTCCATTGTAGGTCATGTAAGGTACCCTTACCCAGCCATTGGATATGCTGCATACGGGTCATTTGGAAGGTAGTGTTAAAGAGTATCAAGTTATTACAATATATAATCTTTGTAATCGCAAAACTATCCACGTAGATCTCTCTTAAGTCGAAAGCATCTAAATAAAATATTGTAACTTTAAATGCATCTTAATGAATCATTGTTATTTCTAATATCTCTAAGCGTATCAAATGCCTCAAAAATTATGTTTTAGTCGAATGCGTCTTAGAGACTCAATGTTTTGTCTAATCAATCGAAGGGAACCAACGATAAGTCGAAAGCATCTATGGAAATCACTGTTTGAAAGTATTTAAGTGAAACACCTTTGATTGGAATGTATCTAAGAGCATCACAAGTCGAAACCATCTAAGTAAGTCAATGAAAGGTGGAATTCGTGTTCGTTATTTCTAAAAAACCGAATAATATATTCGAAATGTATTGTAGTGTACGGCTATGATTTTGTCATTTTAAGAAATATATTTTATAAGTCAGTTTAATCAATCTTTTGTTCATGAATTAAAGTTGTACATTCATCAAACAGCAAGCGAATGTAATCAGTTACATACATATACATATATGTATACATGTATCTGTTTTCATGGTCACGATCTCAACAAGTGTATGTATTAAAAGGAAGTATGCGTGTTAATCAGCAGACACGACGAACGGTAACGAGTTTAAGATAAAAGAAGACAAGTTAGACAACACCCCAAACAAATGGGAGTCGACAATAATTAGTGACAATGCAGTTCATATTTTAAAAGGAAAGCGTAAGTTTATCAATCATCAGATAAATTATAATAACAATTCATTGGGTCTTAAACCTAGAGTTAAATTCCGATTATGGCAAAATACTTCATTTATAGCATCTGCTGGGCATGGGTTTCTACTCGGGCAGTATCTAAACCGGTTTCGACGACTCTCAGCCTAATTTTGTGAAATCACACCGAATCTTTTGAGGTCTGCTGACCGTACGTAGGCACAAGACTTACACTTGTGTAGAACCAGATGCACCGCAGGTCAGAAGATGACGTGCTGTTATAACAATTTTGGCAGGGATATGTACCCACGGGGTCACGGGTTAGGGAGTCGCATGTATAATTACGCCAATTTAAATTCATAATCACGGACCTCACAACTATGACATTTATAACAGCTTTTATCGTCTGTGTTAAGAACTACGAGAATACAGAAAGAACGATCAAACAAAACAACTTTTATTGACTTGTATAAGAATATAGACTGACGACACTCGATAGTTTTTTAATAATAATATCAAGAAAGATTTAACGGTCTTTTTGCAATTTAAACAATTTCACATACAGAGGTGACACAAAATCTCAATATCAGTGATCGTTACCATAAACCAATAGTTAATTCATCCACATGAAGTTTGTGTCTCTTTATAATGTAGGTACTTGGATAACCCAATAGTTAATTCATCCACATGAAATTTGTGTCTCTTTATAATGTAGGTACTTGGATAACCCAATAGTTAATTCATACACATGAAGTTTGTGTCTCTTTATAATGTAGGTACTTGGATAACCCAATAGTTAATTCATCCACATGAAGTTTGTGTCTCTTTATAATGTAGGTACTTGGTATCTGTGTCCATCAACTTCACACTGTTTGGAGTGGGCGTGGTGTTTCTGTTGCTTGCTTCAGAAAATATATCAGACCTCGTACAGGACCAGTTTCCAGACTCTGACATAAGGTAGATATACAATTTATCACAAAAAAGTGTGTAAACGTTCGTGGTCAAGTGGTTATGACGTTAGACTACGGATCGAAGGTTCCCTAGTTTGCGACCCCCACCGACCCCGAGATGTTGGTCCTCTTGCAAGAACATCAACTGTAGTAAGTACCTGACTGCTGGGTACACCAAGAATGTTTGAAGTTATAGATTGGATTATGTAAGAAAGACACACACACAAAATCGAATTTAACTTTGCCTTCCCTGATCAGAATCTGCTCTTTCCGGAATTTGTCTTGTTATACTTTTGTTAAGGTTCTGGAACTATAATGGTGACCTTCCACAATCCTTATAATGATACTGTTTCTTGAATCTATGCTATAAAACACATCGTATGATGATTTTTTATGGAAGTTAACTGTTTGTAACTTAAGTTATGTGCATTTTTATAAAGTGACCCTTGATTTTCAAAAACACCATAAATTGTGCTGGGACAAAAATGAAAAAGTACTATTTTTTTCAAATTCTACTGTTCTATATTTAAATTTTAACCAATTTTCCTATTACACAATCATGTCATGATTAATCAGAACAATAAGATTACACTTTGGACAAATACTTATAAAAATTCAGAGCTTTGCATACATGAACCCCTAAGCAAAAATCCAAGTTTTTTAGTGTGTTTAAACATTTACTCTATCTATAAAAGCAAATATCTCAAGTTTGAAGCTAGTAAGACACATACAACTAGTTTTAAAATTTTCTGCAATATGAACTGCCCATGATATGAGATTTAAAGGCATTTTACCGTTCCTAATAAAAATTTATAAGAATTTGTAAAGGTTACTATAATGAAACTGCAAGAGAATTCATAGCGAAAAATAACGTCAAAATGGTCAATTACAGATTATACTTCTTTATACAAAAAAATCACCTACAGTTGGTACTGGAGATAGAAATATGTAAGTAAAACTCCGCATTATCACACGAAAACCTTCTCTTTACTGATTTTGGCTGGCTTGAGGGAAATATTTGAAATTAACCACTTTACACGTTTTCGTAAAAAATTCTGACAGTTTAGGAATAACTGAGTCTAGCACTCTTTTGGCATTAGTGACATTTGGTTGCTCCTCACAGTTTTTACCCTGAACACATTTAAAAGTCCATTCTGTCCATCCCGAGAAAATATCAGACGAAGGTGAGCGAGCGTCAAACCTGATCCGTCGATGTTTTCTGCTGTT
Organism: Sinonovacula constricta; assembly: GCA_007844125.1. Classification (NCBI taxonomy): domain Eukaryota; kingdom Metazoa; phylum Mollusca; class Bivalvia; order Cardiida; family Solecurtidae; genus Sinonovacula; species Sinonovacula constricta. Next base: position 51,412,264 of record CM017556.1, on the reverse strand, counting down.
GTCATTTTGCATACACCGTTTGCCACCAGAGTGTGTAATGTTGGCATATTTTGAGCCTTAGCTTTCAAATGACGCTGATTATTGTATATAGCCTTTGCACAAAAAAAGAGTGTTCCATTAGTTTCACTGACGACAAGTTACAAGCAATATACAAAGACCTCAATGCTTGGAGAGATGGGTAACCCAGTGGCGTCATGGAAAATCCCTATTACGTGGTGAAAAATTACTAAAAATAGCAAATACGAAACTTGACGACAAATGCTATTCAAATAAAACCGGATCATACCGAGTGCCGATGTTTACCGAAGTTACATGCTGTTCCAGAACCTTAATGTAGTTGTTAATTGTAATCCCTTAACTGTGTCTTGGTCACCACCCAATACATCCGCGTGAAAATTAAGTCATATATTCACCTTAAACTGCATAGAGTTGATAGTTTTAAAAGTTTTCAACTAAACTAAATCCATAGTCGGCAAAGATATGTTGATGCAAATGTTTATTTGTCCTTTCATTGCGGATGTTGTTTTTATTACAGTTTTTGTTACATCGCCACCATAGTAGCTGCAGTACTTCTCCCGATTACGTGGTTAGGAACGCCGGCAGACTTCTGGTACTCAACTTTATTCACAATTGAGCATTATCTAGAAATGTATTATTAACATAGAATTACACACTTCTTTAATAATCTATTTTGCCTGCAAGTTGTCCCAGTTATTAGCTACATTTGAAAGGAAACGTCTATGCTCGAGTGCGTGTGTTTGTGGTGTTTTCGCGTGTCCGGATGCTTATGTTGTTGTGTGTACCGAGTGTGCATGTACTACCTCAGTGTGACATTTTAAATTTATCTCTGATGTTTATCAAAAAAACCTTTGCAATTGATGATAAAACGAACTATTCCCCTTTTTCGTTTCTAAAGGGACGCTACTCTAACTATTTAAATTCTCCCTTCTTATCTCCCATTGTGGGAAGGTATTTGGTATAGAGTTACTTTAGAAAAAATATAGTTTTTTCAACTTGTTAAAGATTTTGGAACACTTGTGATTGCAGGATGCTCATAAAATTATAACATATTGATTGAGATAATAATGGATTAAAGTGCTTAAAATAGGCCAATTAAAAATAAAGTTATCAATATTTCTATTATATGAAGCATGTGAAATTACATTTCCACAAGGGAGATACATGTAACTAATATATGTTTTTGATTTCGTAACTAGGAAATAACTAAAGGCGTTTATTTTAATTTTAATCTATTCAGGTTTGTGGCGGTTGGTGCCACGTGCGCTACTGCCACGGCATGTGTTATCCTACTGGTAAATATCATCTTAGATGGGAAACACCACTATGGTCCCGTGGTGCACTCGGAAGTCACTTCCAGTACGTTCTTCATGGCGTTTGGTACAATTTGCTTCGCGTTTGGTGGACATCCGGCTTTCCCGACATTCCAGGCGGATATGAAAAACCAGAAGAATTTCGGAAAAGCTGTTCTACTTGGATATCTAAGTAACGTTTCTTTACAATTTTACATCGCGAAACAGAACAAAAGCATGTTTCATACTGCGTATATGTGTTAATACAAATCGGTTTAAAATATTAAAGGAAAGATGTGATGATGTTCAAGCTAGTAATAAGATATTTTGTTAGATTATTTTATGATCAACTTGTTAATTAAAAACCATTATTCTTATCGTGGGTAGTAAAATGGATGATTTTTTTTTCAATTAACGTCACTTACTCAATAAGATTGAACAAATTAGTTCATTAAGTTTAAGATTAACTCATGCAATAAATACACCAAATGTGCCTGGCTTCTAAAGCGGATGTTTACAAGCACACATGGGCACACAAGAAAATAAAACATTTATCTGCATAAAAAATATTTAACCTTTGCTTAAAACTACGAATATACCAAAAATAATAATATATGTAGTTAGCTGTTGTGCAAAACCCTTGTGGTATTCTTTAGTGTTGGTCTTTCAATCTCTTTTTTAATTTCTTAGTCGTACTTGCCATGTACTTGCCGGTGTCCATGGCTGGCTACTGGGTGTACGGAGATTACGTGAAAGACAACGTTCTAAGTTCGGTATCACATGGTCCAGCCTCAACCATCGTCACCATCCTGATCGTCGCCCACTTGCTGCTCGGTTTCATCATCGTCATTAACCCATTTTGTCAAGAAGTTGAGCACTTACTGAAAATACCCACATGTGAGTATATATAGTAATATTATAAAGGTGAAATGGTAAATAAGAAGGAGAGAAACTTGGCCTGAATAATATTTCCTACAAATAATATTTAGGCACTCTTTTGGGTCCGGTCCATGCGCTTCTTTACAAAGAAATATAAGTATAGAACGTAAAAACGGGTTTAAGGAAACTTGTTCAATATAGGATGCATAGTCAGTTTTAAAACAATCATATTATAGGGATTTACACTTGTATCGTCATTAGCCAACAGCTTGAGAAATAATCGAAATTTATTTAGCATTCAGAATGAGTAAAACTTTCTTTATTCTCTTCTTGCACTTCAGCATTTACTTGGAAGCGTATCGTGTCCCGGTCAGTGATGGTTGTGTGTGTACTTTTTGTTGCTGAGACTATACCGCATTTTGGCGCCATCTTGTCTCTAGTAGGTGGGTCTACAACCACCCTACTGGCATACGTCTGTCCGCCACTGTTCTATCTCAAGCTCTGCAAGCAACGACCTACAGCGATGGACACGTGGAAGAAAGTGTAAGTTATATACTTCGATTCAAATAAAGTTAAATCAATTGTTTACAATATAATTACAATCATTTGATTTATTAAAAATAAAGTTCCAATAATTTAATCAAATCGTCTTAAATTCACATAACAAAATTTAATTCAGATTTCTTCAAATATGAAGTTATTTCAATCTAACAGATTTTCTTTGATTTTGGCTTTAACAATTAACAAATATTCAGTCGATTCTCGCTCGAAGGATGACAGATTAAAAGAATGTGATGTTAACCTAAATTAAATATCCTGTATATCAGTTAATACTACAACAATATTATAAGTTTAACTAAATACTTTGTTCGTTAGTTTCTGTTTCATTCCACTTATTTAACAGAAATAAATGGTATCTTATCAATTGATGAATTTTGAGAACTGTAAAAATGGTAGCAAGCTAAGACAGAATCTTTGATAGTACGCATATACAGTACGGCAGAAGCAAAAGAAAGTCGTGATTTCTAGAATGAACAATGAATATTTTAGTGATAAAATCGGTGTAAACAATCATGTGTAGTAACGTTTCATGTTATTTAATTACCTCTTCAATTACAGGGACGTTCCTTTGCACGTTTCTGTGATAAACTACGAGATCATATTAGTCGGTGTGGTGGCCGGGGCCGCCTCGACTTATTTTGCCTTGAAAGGACTGATCGTGGATAAGTTCACTGTGCCCTGCTATGTAAACCCCACCCTTGCCTCAAACTAATATCGGTACTTCATATTAAATAGTTAATTCATAGTTGCTTAAAAGTTCCACATATTTATTTTGGGATGAGTATTTGATAGTTATATTTTTATTGTTTCTGTATTTAAAGTCCATTGTAGTATTTTATTCAAATTAAATAGTGAAATAGTGTATAATATTTTTAATAGTTTGATTTGTTGACATCATAAACTGACCTTTCAATCTCTTTTACGCGGAAATAGATAGAGGCTTTGATGTTATTGTTGGCAGACAAAAATTATGAAAATATGGTAACCTTTTGTATGGAGTTATCTACCTTCGTACTTGTTAAAATCTCCGCAGAGCGGCGGCTAATGTGTGTCTTTAAATGGTCAAAAAGTGCAGATGGGATTGGCCCAAATCATTTAATTGTTATATATGTATTTCAAACCAGGTGGCCGTGTCCAAAATTTTACAAACACCTGATCCTCGTGTGCACATATAAATTATACAGGGTAAAAAGATAAAGAGGTAACTGCACAGCTTATATACATTGAAGCAAATTGCCCAAGAGCCTGGGGTCAGAGTGTAATCTGGTCAAGGCCACCCAACTCTAGGTATATTCTAGCTTAGGGGTATGTTCTGGCCTGTTACGCAGGAAGTAACCGTTGGCCATAAATGGAGACGGAACCAGCCAGAAGTATTGGGTACAAAGTTAAATAATGATACCGTTTTGTTGTTGTTGTTGTTTTATAGTCGTAAAACACTTCATAATGTTTGAGAGATATACATGCAGAAAGATACAAATAAGTCTGTGCAATTTTAACAAGTTAAGTGTGTATCTCTGAATCTACAGAGGCTAATTAGACCGGAAAAATAATTAGAATAATAAAATCTGACTTAAGTTCAAAATCTTTTTTTAATAACTGGTTAAACAAAATGAAATGTGAATACAAGTTTTTTTATGGTTCAGCCTGGATATACGTGTAGTCAATATGAATGGTTTTAAATTATCTTTTATATCATTTCAACGGGGATGTTAAAATACGTGTATGGTAATTGACACAAAGTTTATGGATGGGATTCCAGAAATGGGCTAGTCATGCATGATCCACATGTAGGATAAGGTGTTATTTGACGTTTGTAAAATTAAAAACAACGTTGTATTCTTTTCATATAATTCTATATTATTATATAATTATGAAAATTCCTTTTATACCAAAACAAAACTGTTATTTTTAATCTAAATTTATATGATCTTAAATACTATTTCATATGACACCTTCTTTGTATGACTCAAATTGCCATTTTACAAAAATCTACACAAATATGTGCCTTTGAGATTGTTTGCATTTTTTTTCATATCATTTTACTATTACTAAATTTTGTTTTATATAATAAAACTTTGTTGTATTTAATCTTATATGATCTTTAATATTTACTAAACATAATACAAATGTTTAAATACGATTAAAATATACGCCCTCCCCAAAATACCATCACAAATTTGTGGGTATAGGTCTATAATTTTAACCGTCGAACAAGGTACTAATTTACATATTCTGGTATGTGTGCAATTTATGTATTTTTATATATTACTTATGTTACCATAGACGTGATTGGTCTGTTGTGATAATGGTGATTTAAATAAACAGGTTGTGCTTGTACTGTTACAATTGTTGTAGAAACAGCAATCAAATCTGTTGACAACATCGGAACAATATTATATGTAACGAAATACTCCTTGACATTATATTGGGAATGTGCAATATATCATCGAACCTGTTATAATGTAGATTTACTTTATTGTACTTCATATATTTAATTAATGATATAAAATATGGGTAATAAAATATTTTGATTAAATTGTGTTCTTGTAAACTTCATTCCAGTTCAAAAATATACTTCAAATTTACTGATATACATGGATGGAGCAAAAAAAAGACCATAACGTTGTGCAGCATTGGCAGAAAGAAATACAACCTCGCCTCGTCTGGGGAGTTATAAAAGATTTTAAATTACTACGGTTAAATCTCGAAATGTTCTGATCAGTTATCTAATGAAAATATTTTTGGTCCAAACTGTCGGAAACCATCTTAAATTTGTAACGAAATGGCGGGCGAAGGAAGCCCGGCTCGGAATAAAGAAAGGCCAGTTTTGTCTTGTTCGGCAAAAAAGGAGACCATTTGCTCGTAGAATGGAACAGCACAAATCTAGACTTTAACCTCAGATCGGCAAAACCTCCGACGTTACAGTTTTCCTTTTGGCGAGTTCAACAGAAATGTCCGATGAAATTATTGTTTATCTTCGACTATGGCGACGAAAGCGAATGTAAGGTTTAAGTTATATATGCTTTTTTTGTTAGTGAGAAGAATAAATGTTATATTTTCCTCGTTTTGAGCATTTACACATTTGCACTACAATATCATATAGGCTAACACAGTTTTTGGCGACAGCAAAAGTCCACTGTTTTTTAATCCACTGCCATAACTAGGAAATTAGTTTTGATTGTTTAAACACAATATTCCAGTATCAGTCTTAATGACAGGGTCATTGTGAAAAAAAAGTTTTACAACTCTGTAGTGGTTCTTAAAACATGAACTTAAATAAAATTAACTATGCGACATGAGCTTCATGCTATAATATTTGTGTACAATCAGCTTCGTGTAAAATCGTAAACCTTAAACAATTATTATTGATTAGTTGTATGACTATTTAAAATATAAACTTAATAAAAAGTGAATTAATAATGCTCGGTGAACATATAGTTTTGATTGGTCCGTGTATATATCGTCTTTTCTTTTTTCATTTTTGTTTTTCTCGTAAGAAAAACGGAAAAGGTTCGTTTTTCGTTTTTTATTATCGAATTTAAAAAAGAAACAACAGAAATATATGTGCCCCAAACCGTTTTTCTAACGTAAACATGTACCCCCAAAAAGATAACTCTAACCGTTTATCGTTTCACAAAACGAAAAACGGGTGGCGCAGCTATCGTTTGACCCGGCAAGGGAAGTAACTAGCAAGACAAGATACACAAGTTTCAATGGCGGCCAGAAACAGTACCAAAAAATACCAACGCCAGTAAAGATGAACGACCTCACACTTATTTCTGGCCGCCATTCTCTTTTACATAACGGATTTGTCATAAAAATCTCTCAGAGTGGTGGAAAAGGTAGTACTTTATTGATATCACACCAAACTAAAATGACATACGATATAGACAACAATACATATTCTACATTACCACTAGCTTAAATGACAAAATTTTATACGCACACGCACGCACACACACATGCACGCGCGCACACACACACACACAAGCACACACACACATACATGCATACGCACGCATGCAGGCATGCGCGCAAACACGGGTACGCATTCACTGGCACAAAACGCACTGCACAGGGCGCGTGCGCGCACACACAAATCCAATCACGCTAAACAATGGAAACTAAAGTGACATGCAGTACAATGTATTAAGAACATAAAATTATTTGCTCTAGATTACCACATGAAAATGGCTTTCTTGTACAAAGAAAATTAAATAAGTAACAGATGTAGATTTCAAATGACAATTCAGTTATTGATATTCAATTCAATTAATTTATTATTTTCAAGTTAACGTATTAACTGCAGACATTTCAGCATTTCACTTATTTCTTTACTTTTTTTACTTTTAATTCCCCCCCCCCCCCCCCCCCCCCCTCATCAAAATTCAGAAATAAAATGGTTAAAAAGTATAAACGCGGATGAATTGTTGTTGTTTTTTTTATTGTTTTTTTAATTTATCTTTTATGTACACTGCATTTACAGACATCTACATGTAACATTATAGACATGTCAAAATGCTATGAAAAATGGCGATTGATATTAAAAGTATTCAGTCATGAAAAAAACACATTTTCAACGTCAGTAAACACAAGTACGATTTTCTGGATATTTAAAAAGAAAGAAAAGGACATCGTCACGAACGTATCCTGTGACAGAGCAAAGTAAGTGTGTCTTAAACATGAACTGTATCTGGAATGTTGCATATGATTTTTTTTTATCAAAATAGTTAACTCAAGCGTATAAAATCCCGCCATACCTTCGTAAATGTATCTAGCTTAACCGACTGGATAGCGACAAATTTTTCAGTAACAATCAATGATTTAACATGGTTCTGAAATGCATTTAAATTCAGCAAAACTCCCTTCATTTTACACCTATAAATATAGTATTTTAACAAAAGAATGATGTTGTTACAAGGTATGGTTAATTGCGGACAGCCGAAGAGGAAGGTCTTTTTGGAGAGCTCAAACTTTAAGTTAGGTATACTGCTCATTAACCATCGATGAACTTCCATTACAAAATGCTTAACAATATTACAGTCCCAAAACAAGTGACATACTGTTTCCGGAGAATTATTACAGAATGAGCAATTTTCGTTATCTCGTATTTTCATTTTCTTTAGTAGAATATTAGTTCCAAGAATTCGGTGATTAATTCTATATTGTAGCCACCTCAATTTAGGGTCCTTTGTTACTTTAAAAGGTAGAGAGTGCAGGGTTTTCCAATTAAAATAGACCTCAGGGAAATTGTTTTGCCACTTCAATTGAGATTTTGGTTGAAGTTTTGTTATCACCATAACATCATATATAGAACGGCTACCTTTTCGGTCTTTAGTCAGGATATTTAGTGATGTCTGCATTAGTGGGTTTTGAATTTTGTAGCCTTTGTTAGTTAGCCCAGATTGAATGAAAATCTTTTTAATTGAATGTATTATACCTTCAAGTTGTAGGAAGTTTGTATTAACATCGAAAATTCTTTGAAATTCTGCAAAGGTGAAAAACACTCCTAAATCATTTATGAAATCATTGACAAATAAAATACCCTTTCTTAGGTAGTGTTTGTATTCAAATGACCTCCCTGCTACTTTGAACAAAGGGTTAAGCCACACAGGTTGCATTAAAATCTGCTCCCAGTTATTTACAGGAATACTATTAACATAGGCACAATAACCATCCCAGACATCTGTCCAAAAAACATTTTTTACATTCTTCTTTTCACGTGCAATATATTCCACACCATATTTGCTACAGTTATGGAGAAATGGGCAGATCTCACTAACAAGATATGAGTATTTACTATTGATGAATTGTTAGTTGTCTGTATCCGAACAAATATCCTCTAGGAAGAATACCCCCGCACATCCACACCCCAGTAAAATGTGCACGATTGTACAAAAAAAAAGTCCATTTGCACACGTGGAAAAATCGTATATAATTTAAAGGCATTATCAGCGCAGTTAGTTTGTCTAGTATCACAGTTAAAAAGCCTGGAGTTTTCCCATTAGAAAACACCATGCTGTGAGATCACAGATGGAACACTAAATTTTGTGTATTAGACACAGGGGATGTCATGGGTCGTCACATTTGATGCACACGGGCTTACTGCACTGCCACTGATCAGCAAGACTCTTATCCCCTTCCCTTCCTTCTCACCACTGAAGTCTGAGGCTGTGGCCAACAGGGTAGTCTCACCTCAATCACAGGTTGCAGTTTTATCAGGGAAGAGATGGTGATTAAGGTCTTGCTGACAAAGGACACTGCAGTATGTCCTTGCGCATCAACTCATTTAAGTGTGACTGATTATTTTACGACCGTTCCCACTATTACATCACTGTATGAAGTGGGCACCATAAGTAGTTTACGACCCTGTTTGACTGTCTATAAAGTGAAAACATATATCTGTCAGTTAACGAGTGTTTTAACAAATATTTCATCTTTGTCAGACCTATCGCTGGGCGATGCGCTCATGAGAAAGCAATCCGGCTATTTGATAGGCTATGATAGCCTGTTGGTCAAATACCTCGAGAATGGTCAATCTTGAAAATAGTAGTACATGTAGTCATTCTCGTGGTATTGTTCCCGTATCTATAACATTAATTGCCTGTATAAGAATACCTTAAAATGGTTTAAGCAAAGTAACCAATGCACAAGTCAACTTAATTAGATTACCTCAAAGGGTGAACGCTAGGTTGCTTATGTATAACGCCACATTAATTAGGGTACCTTAAAATGATGCATGCAAAATCGCCTATATATAAATCTACCTTCTTTAGACTGTGTTAAAAGACTGCAAGCAATGTTTACTACATATACCCATACCTTTATTAGGTTACCTTAAAAAGGTACACGCAAGATAACTATATAAAACCTTTCCATAAAAGTATTACCTTAATAAAGGTGCAGGCAAGTTTACTTATACAGTCAACTCTCGTTATCTCAAATTTCAAGGGACCGTAGAAAATAGTTTGAGATATCCGAAGTTTGAGATATCCGAATTTAAGGATAGTTTGTGTAAATCTTAAAAATCTTACCTGCTACACGATGACTGGTAATGACTGAAATTCCTTGTTATATCTGCCACTGTAAACTAAGTTTCTGCAAGTTTGTGTGGTTTTGCATGTTTAAAGTGGTCTGTTGCCATAACCAATCTTACTTTTTTATTCAGTAATCAGTACGTGTATTGTGGGTAGGTAGTGAAAGAGTGATAAAATCACTAATGCGACCTCTCATTTTATCTAAAAGTTGAGAAGGCCGTGTCAACAAGTTCTCAAAAACTGTTACAACAACAAGTACAAATTGAAACACTTTAATCAGCGTTAATTGATAAACTAAATTGTTGTTCATTAAATCAGCTAATTAAATAATAATCGATTAACCTCTTCTCTAAATTACGTGACATCCTGATTGCCGATAATTGGCGATAAAACTCGCGCCCAAATCTTCGCGAGTTTCACGGTAGGTGTGAAAAGCACTATTGTTGCCTTTTTAATCTTATAGCAATTTAAAGTTTGAGATAGACCAACTGATTTCAACAGTTTTATACGTGTGGGGACAAAGAATTTAGTTTGATATATCCGACAATTTGACATATCCGAATTTGAGTTAAGCGGAGTCGAACTATATAGAAACTATAGGGAAAAAAACGGGACCGTAGAAAACAGTTTGACATAACCGGAAATTTGAGATAACCGATTTTGAGATAACGAGAGTTGACTGTATATAGCATTACCTGCAATCTATAACCTTACATGAATTATGGTAACAGACTCTGACAACAGCTTTTCATGTTTTTTTCCGGCTGTAAATTCACCGTTAAGGTAGTTCATTAATCGTTTTTGTTTTTCGAGGGCTGGTTGGGGGGGGGGTGTTGTTTGTTTGTTTTTTTTTTTTGTTTTTTTTTTCAGAATATAGTCCAGTCGTAGCTCAAATGCCAAAGCTACTTCTGAAGCATTTATGATATGACTTCTGGCAATGAAGTACCTTATGCCATGCACGTTTTTCTACTTTTTAAATATAGACAGTGCCCTTTTTTAAATCAATGGAGGCCGCCAATGTATTCTCACGTGACCGTCCGCCAACCAGTGGCTGGCACGACAGCCACAGTACAGACACTGGCTGTGCAGGACTGTTCAATGTTTATGTTGCATGTCGTTGGCAGTAGAATGTATGATAAACTCAGAAGTATGAATCGATAAGTTTTTGTCTCAATTTCATATGTCATCACACTAACAGAAATATGTTTTTGTCGATTTATAAAACTCTTGTTTGTTTTGGTTTTTTATATGAGACTAGGCGGCACTTTGATTTACATTGCCTGCAACGCGTGGGTAAATTATTTCATTACAATTTTGTACCATATACTGAAGATTCGAGTAGATCCAACCACTGGGATGTTGTTGTAGACTATACACACTACCCAACTTTGTGAGAAACTAGATCATGTATAAATATACAACATTTAAAAACAACAACAGAATTTATCCTTAGTCATTCGATAATTAGTTAAAATGACAACAACAAAAGCCTCCTGCACAAAATTTGCTACACCTGTCTAATTCTCATATTCTAAACTGCTAATGCGAACAAAGTCCTCCACATAAGTATTAAATGCTTAGAATAGAAAATTTTCATTTAAATCACCGTAAGATCGTAAGTTTTTCTTTGTTCGATACTTAATTGTGTTTTGTCACGCGTTTATATTTGCATCAATTGAAGCACCCGTAACAACCAGATGTATCGTTGATTTTTATATTTTTCTGATTTTGGCCCTTTCCGCTAAATTTAGTAAATAGCTTTATTGTCGATTTAGGAATTTAGAAAAAAAAATGTTCTGGAAAACATACACAATTAAATAATTGAGTTACTAACTGTTTGGGTGTAAAGAAACAGACGAAACAATCATTACGTTAAGAAACACAATGTTGAAAACTGGAAAAAAATTATACAGATATTGCATTCTCATATTTACCAAAACGAATTTATCAAATATGTAAAAATCAAACAAAATGTAATGTAAAGTGAGCACATTAAATTGAAGAGCTTAGTGGTAAATTATGAACAATATTTATTTACTGCTGAAAACAATCAGAAAAAGTAGTTTTAAATATTTAATTGTGTCGTTTCAGCTTGTTAAATAATGAAAAAGTTACATAGCATTAATTAATAATGCTAACATTAACCATTTTAAATCATTACTTATGAAAATAAATGCCTATCATAAATGAAGAATATGTACGTACCGCTCTTAGTTTTTAACAACATGGTAATTTAGAAATTTCACTTAGTAAGAGCAGTGCACATTACCATCCTCGTGAACAATTTGGTCGAATTATATGCATAGACCTCTCTTTATGCTGCTGCATTAATCAGGGCAATAAAACTTCGCGGGGTCCATAACTTAAATGGCATATTGCAGCTAACCGATTGTTTTATCATTACGTTACCAATGCAGTCATTATCTCATTGACGTTATTGCTTCTTTACTTGTCACCAATGGACTCGTTTTTAGTGTGACTGAAATAAGTGTTTTGGAAAGATATCAAGACATATTGATGTCACATGGGTATTGTATTTGCAAAAGTATTTGCAAAAAAAAAAAAAAAAAAATGTTTTTTAAATGAATGCTCAATCGCATGTTTTAGGGTAAACATGTTGCCACTAAGTTAAATAAACTGTTTGTATGCTTGCATACTCATTATATAAAATTTAATAAAATATGACCAGACTCGATCCTTATTAACGCAATACCAGATTCAATTATTGTATGGTTCGAACCCGCGATACTCCCATCCACAGTTCTATTTGACCACGAACGCTCGTCTTATGTTGATGTAGACAGTTTGAACCTCTTGACTTTCAAATTCATCATTACTAAAAGCGTAATACGGTAAACTCGCGAGAATAAGACGCAGCTTACGGGTTGAAGACAGAAAGTCCGAATAATCACTGGGCCGTTTAACAATGGGATTGGTTTTCTGCATTTAATGCCACCCATATGAACTACAGCCAAAGCCGGGAACCAGCAAAACAAAATGTCAGCGCCCATAACGTTCTTAAATTGCAACCAATTTCACGAGACAAACTAAATTACGATGGAAGAAATGGAGAGTTTGGATAAAGAAACACTGGCAGCTCCAGTTAAAACGATTGAGGTATATTTTATGTAGCTATGGATGTAGCCATTACTGACATGCTTCAATTTTCTTGCATAATATTAAATATAAACTTTCCACTACCTAGCTACATGACGGACTGAAAGCTATATCAATGAAATGTTGCTCATATATACGGTAAAATGCGCTTATTTACATTGCTCTACAGTAACATGTGGAGATTGAAATGACAATCGATGTAATTTTAAAAGTTCTAGTAAAGATAGGGAATGGGTCAATTGTAAGTTGACCGGCCCCAATAACTCAGGTGGTAGAGCGTCGTCCTGGGGATCGGGAGTTCGTGGGTTCAAACCCAGGCCAGGTAAACCAAAGACTTTTAAAGTTGGTAGAAGTGGCTTCCCTCCTAATGCTCAGTGCTAAGGGACAGCATTACGCCTGACTCGTCTGTGTTGGTAAAATGGACCGGCCGGGTTTAGTCCCGGGTACCTCATAAGTGTCCCTGTGCTGTAATGATAGAAATGTCGCTGCACAGTATCGGCAAAAATGCCAGCTAATCCCATCCCATCCCATTGTAAGTTGTGAATAGGTTCCTTTACTGGTGTGGTTCAAAAAAATAAATAAAAGACTAAAGGATAACAGACAATAATCTTTAATATATTTTTCAACTAGAAGACTTGCACAAATGAATTAATTCTTATATTCCAAATACTGAAATTGTTTAACATATCGCAAATGCAGACATGTAATATTCCTTTGGTCCCAAATAGGGAGAATAGGCTCCCAGAAAGGATGATTGGGGTGCCAGGGAGGGAGATTTCCGTGAATGCACATTAAATTGGCTATGTTGCTTATTTCTTTTTGTAATACAGTATTTTTTGTCTTTTTATCAATAATCATAGTAATTTCAGTGATCTTTTCTTTACAATATTTTTAATGAATTTTCAAATTTATCTAATATATTGTAGTTCACTTTCTAGACATAAATCCTATGCTTTGGTTAAGCTTGTGGCCTACTAAAACAATAACCGCCAAACATAGTGTAAACAAGTTAAGTGTCAAAAGCACTTACAAATGAATTGAAAAAAGGTTCCCAAAGTGTCCAAAGTAATCTAAATATATTCTACTGTCAAATTCAAATTTACAGAAAATGGCTAAAAATATTTATGTACTTATTAAGATGTTAAATTTTATATAATGAGTATGCAAGCATACAAACAGTTTATTTAACTTATAAGTTAGTGACAAAAAAGTTTTGATAATCTGGCAGTCCGATAACTAGGTTTCCTGCCCTTGAGTACTCTCCGGATTAAAACTTCCAGGGCATGTGTAGAAATTTTATCAGCATGTATAACCCAAACATCGAGTGGCATGGAAAAGTTATTAAAGAAAGAAACAAAACTGAAATGGAAATCGCCGAAATATTGCTGCATATGTAAAGTTATTTGTCGCGGGAAGGTGGTCGAAAACAGAACTGTTTCATTGTATTGATTTCCTCAAAACAAACGACTGTGACGCATTTGGATAGTATTATAACACTTCACCCTCCCATAACTGGTTACAGCTGGCCCTTGATAGGTAACAGTTTGCCCTTGCTTTATAACATGTCACCTTTGGATATAAGTGTATACATTAAACAAAAAATAGTAAATTTGTTAATTTATTTATAAACATTCACATAGTATTTGTTTTCTTCGTCTTCATATACATTATGAACACTTCTGATATAAGTGTTTACGCCACACTTCGCACTTAAATCTTAAGAAATTAAGTAATAAGAATTGAAACTTGTTAATTTATTTTTTATTATTTCTACACCATTCACATTAAATTTATGCTTCCATTGTCTTCTTATTCTTTATTAACATCGTATTATTAGCATTGTAAATTATTATATTTTTATTTTTCATATTTTAAAATTGTTTTAACCAAAGAAAAATCTGATCCTCCCAGTACAGTATATTGTTTGCCTACAGTCATTAGTGTGATCATAGCGTTAGCACTAATCTTGATTGATAATTAGTCACTGTGATCTTAACTGATGTTTGCCGTCATAGACGTATATAAGTGCTTGCAATTAAAAGACTAGTAAAAAAAAATGGTGTTACAGTTTGTGATGGATGCCTTCTTACACCAGTAGGCCGGGCACAAAATTATAGTCGACCAATGAATACTTGATACACTTGATGATGGGCAGAGATCTGTTCTGATTAGCAGCACACATACACAAGCAGGTGCTGGTCGCTTGTAGTAGGTAACATTGTGCAATCAGCGTGAGGCATGAGACAGACTCTTGATATTGGGAGTCTCCCAGGGAAATTGGGAAAGATCACATGACTGCAAATGTTACAGTAAGTCAAAGTTAATGCAAACCATGGCCCATCTGTTATAATCATGTCATATACATTCTTCAAAGGTAAGGGATTGCTGATGGTCAAGGAGGTGATTAATTACTGTAATTAAACATTTGGAGTAGATTATTTACGTTAATGTTGTTAAAAAAATACTATAGGACCTAATGTTTTCTTTGTTTTCTTTTCAGGAGAAATGGAAGCTGCTACCTGCATTTTTAAAGGTGAAAGGATTGGTCAAACAACACATAGACTCCTTCAACTACTTTGTAAATGTAGATGTAAGTTTATTTCTATCTTTATTTGATCAAAAATCACAAACCAGCTTATGACCATATTGCACTATTATAAGGGGAGTGCCTAGACATAGTGGTAGATATGCAAATTTGTAACTCCTCAGACTGATTAGCCTCTCACTGCATGTATTCCGAGTCCCGTTCAGGGCAGAAGACTTAATGTAGAAAGGTCTTCCAGCTGACCTACAGCGCACCTGTGGTTCTTCCCAGACATTTGTTTGGAGTTTTCCTCCCACCAAAACAGCTAGACGTTGCTATAATTATCAACATTGGTCGCTGCTACATATCTCAAAAACAAAAAACAAAATGAACTGGTATAATATGGATAACTGCAGGCTCTGGAATTGCTTTTATGACCTTGACAAAGCAATAATTTCAATAAATAGCTCTACATAGCAAATATTTATTAATGTAGTTATACATCCACCATTTTTTATTATCTTATATATAATTATTGTAAATCAATTAATTGAAGCAACATATTATTGACAAACTTGGTCAAGAACACAGTCTCATTCTCCATTTACTCACTTAGCATCCTTTCATTAAGCTTATGAATTTTCTCCCTAAATGATTTTCTTCAAACACATCTTATAAAGGAAATAAATCTTTTAAATATGTATAATTCAGTACTGGATGGTAGTTTTGCATTGCAGAATATGTTTTATTTATGTTTAATATTGCTGTAATGTTTGGTTTCAGATAAAAAGTATTATGAAAGCAAATGACAAGATTACAAGTGATGCAGATCCGAACTTCTATATGAAGTAAGATATGTTTTTTTTTCTTTTTTACTAAAAAATGGCAATAATTACATCTTTAAATGAACTTAGGTTACTGTTTTCTTACTTTTCTTAAACTAAAGTCTGAGGGGAAAAAAAATGTTATTAAGGGTATGGCATGATTTTACAAAGAAGTCAACTTTTCTCTTAGGATGAGTTAAAAAACTTTAAGTAATGCAATAGCATATATAGAGGGGTCCACGTGGTGGGTGTTAAAGTTCATTCTTTCTCCCACACAGCATTTGTCTTGGTTTCACTCCCTTATAAATAGCTGTATAAGGCTATGGTAACTTTAATCATGTCTCATCAATGTGGAAAATATATTCATTTTAGGTATTTAAACATCTATGTTGGAATGCCAGATGTGGAAGAAGGATTCAACATTACGAAGCCTATATCACCTCATGAGGTTTGTTGTTGTACTATCTTAAACAAAATGCTTATCTATTAACCTTGAGTGATATAAACCATCTGACCACTACATTACATGTATATTTCAACAGTCAGAATGTATGCTGACATTCTTTCCATGCCTGTGTTGTTATTTATATAGCTTCACCATCAGCGATCAGTTTGTCTTTAAAAAAAGGTTACCATCAGCTATTAACAGTGTGTGATCTGATGTTTGTAGTTGTTTGTTCTATTACACTTTTGTCTTTAATTGTTTCTTATATTTCACTTTTGTCTTTAGTTGTTTGTTCTATTTCACTTTTGTCTTTAGTTGTTTGTTCTATTACACTTTTGTCTTTAGTTGTTTGTTCTATTACACTTTTGTCTTTAGTTGTTTGTTTTATTACACTTTTGTCTTAAGTTGTTTCTTCTATTACACTTTTGTCTTTAGTTGTTTCTTCTATTACACTTTTGTCTTTAGTTGTTTCTCCTATTACACTTTTGTCTTTAGTTGTTTCTTCTATTACACTTTTGTCTTTAGTTGTTTCTTCTATTACACTTTTGTCTTTAGTTGTTTGTTCTATTACACTTTTGTCTTTAGTTGTTTCTTCTATTTCACTTTTGTCTTTAGTTGTTTGTTCTATTCCACTTTTGTCTTTAGTTGTTTGTTTTATTACACTTTTGTCTTAAGTTGTTTCTTCTATTACACTTTTGTCTTTAGTTGTCTGTTCTATTACACTTTTGTCTTTAGTTGTTTCTTCTATTACACTTTTGTCTTTAGTTGTTTTTTCTATTACACTTTTGTCTTTAGTTGTTTCTTCTGTTACACTTTTGTCTTTAGTTGTTTCTTCTATTATACTTTTGTCTTTAGTTGTTTCTTCTATTATACTTTTGTCTTTAGTTGTTTCATTTGTTACACTTTTATCATTTTTTTTTATTTTTTATTACACTTTCTGATTATGTTGAGTAAAATCAACTCAATATACTTTTATATTTGTTGTACTGAATTATTAAGTTCTGTGTATTCTAAGATATTATTATGAAAGTTTCAAGAGTGTCATAAGTATAATTAATCATTTTTTGTAATGCAGTTATTTTTAATAAAACAATTCTCATTTTTGTAAAATTTGTTATTTTTCTTGTCTTTAAATTTTTAATGTCATATTATTTTATGTTTACACACAGTGTCGACTCAGAGATATGACCTACTCTGCACCCATCACAGTTGATATTGAATACACTAGAGGTAACCAGAGGATTGTTAGAAACAATCTTCCTATAGGACGGTAAGAATTATAAGCCAACTGTAGATCCGCTCAAAGAATAAAAGTTGAACTGTTATCATAACTCTTTTGTCCGCTTGCCATTTATTAACATTTTCATTAAGGTCCATTTCAAGAAAACCGTCAAAGATATATCTTTACACTTGTTCAAAAGGGAAGCCAGTTTTTCAAAGGAAAGGTAACCCTTAAATTAATTTTGCAGAGTTATGTCCACATTTCTTCTATTTATGGGATTAGCCGGCATTTTTGCCAATACTGCGCAGCAACATTTCTATCATTATAGCACAGGAGCACTTATGAGGTGCCCAGGGACTGAACCCGGCCGGTCCATTATACTGACACTGACGAGTCAGGCGTAATGCTGTCCCCTTAGCCCCGAGCGTTAGGAGGGAAGCCACTACTACCAACTTTAAAGTCTTTGGTTTGACCTGGCCGGGGTTCGAACCCACAACCTCCCGATCCGCAAGCCCACGCTCTACCACCTGAGCTATTGCGGCCGGTCTCTTATATTTATTATACTATCTGTGTTTATCTTTTATAGTCAGTGTTTTAGCAGTGATTTTTTGCACATCCTATAATAAGAAACTCTTCAAAATCACCCCAAAATGGCCATGATGTTTCATCAAATGTAGAATTAGTGCTGTTTTGACTGAAGCCGGACAAAATCCTGTCATTTATTTCAGACCTAGTTAACTGTTCAGTATTGTATGTTGCGGTAGGTATCTGTCTTTCAAAGCACCCTAAAATGTATCAAAATACAAGGGGTATACATTTCTTCAGATTATATAAATCACCATAAAGTCAGTCTCTTCTAAATCATCATGTACATCATATTCCGAAATGTAAGAAATCTACAATTTTAAACAAACTTTGTTTAGTGATGCTATTCTTGTCAATCAAATACTTCACATATCAAGAGCATGTGTCATCCATTTTTTCAAGAAAAGTAAGAAGAGCTATTGTCAGTATCCCTTTGTTGGTGTCCATGTTGCAATCACCAATTGTTTACTTTGTTAATGTTCATTTCTTAAAACTGTTAATGATATTTACATTAAAACTTGGAGTACTTGTCCAAGCAAAATCTAATTCAAGAGGGCAGATAACATGACATTTAATTTATGCCCCTTATTCAAATGTTTTGTGTTTTTTAAGGTTAGTAACAGCTAGATAGAAAAATGGAGCTTTCTTTAAATGGAGTTTGCTGTCTACTGAAAGCTTTTGTGTAACCACCATATTCCCTTTGCCACTTCAGAATGCTTATATTGTATAAAGATTTTAACTTTTAACTTCAGTAAACATTCGGTACAGAATACTACCCATTTTCCAGAATGCCCATTATGTTGAGAAGCTCCAACTGTTGTTTGCATGGCAAGAGTCCTGCCGAGATGGCGAAGCTGAATGAATGTCCAATGGATCCAGGTGGCTACTTCATAGTGAAGGGGGTGGAGAAGGTGATCCTCATTCAGGAACAGTTGTCCAAAAACCGCATGATTGTTGACACAGATGTCGGACGCAAGGGCAGTGTTGTGTGTTCAGTTACAAGGTAATAACTAACATCTACAAGTAATGTGCCATGGTTTGTCAGGTTTGTTGAAAACCAATTGGCTAAGAATCTTCTTTGTAATATTCATAAATCTTTGTGCCATACTTAGCAAAATGCTGTATCAGTAGGATTTATTTTATTGCTGTTATGTTGTGATATTAATTCCATTTTTCATTTACTTTTTGTTTTCTTATATTTCTTTTTATTTGCAAACTTATCAGTTAAGCAAGATTTGTTCATTGTAAACATGATTACCCCTAAAATGCTGAGAAATTATTTGATTGTGCTTTTCATGTAACTGGGATTCAAAGTTATGTAGGAAGAGGTACATCTTAATATCCAAATAGTATTTTTTTTGTTTTTTCTTATTTTTCTAACAGTTCCACCCATGAGAGAAAAAGTAAGACAGATGTGATTGTGAAACATGAAAAATACTACCTAAAACATAATACATTCTCAGAGGTAGGTGGAGTTTATGAAATAAGTCATGTTCACACCATATTCATGCTTTGGCATTCTTTGCATCATATTCAGACTTTGCCATTCTTTGCATCATATTTAGACATTGGCATTCTTTGCATCATTTTCAGACATTGGCATTCTTTGCATCATATTTATACTTTGGCATTCTTTGCATCATATTTAGACGTTGGCATTCTTTGCATCATTTTCAGACATTGGCATTCTTTGCATCATATTCAGACTTTGGCATTCTTTGCATCATATTTAGACTTTGCCATTCTTTGCATCATATTTAGACCCTGGCATTCTCTGCATCATATTCACTCTTTGGCAAACTTATGTATTATCAAGACATTGCAATGGGTGCTTGAGAACTGGTGCTGTAGTACAGAAGTATCACCAGGGCATGAAAGGGCATTCTTTGTTTCTTGCATAAATAAGGATAAGGGCCTTTTTCATCCTAAAAGTGAGTAGCAAAAATGTCCAGTGGTAGGTCACATGACTTTGACTTACATGGTCCTTGGTTTAAACCCCTTAGGACTTAGGTACTTGCTAGGGTCGCTGTGTTAGAAATGTGACTTTCGAGTGCCATATTATGAGATTGTCAAATACACCCATTACCTTTAATGTAAACTGTATTGTCGTCTAAACAAGCAGTAGCTTAAAAGTGGACAATAACTTATTTGCTATAACCTGCTCAAAATCTTATTTATCTTGCATGAGTAAAGCACGCTGTTGTTGCATTCCTGCATGCTAAGTTAGCCCTTAGTTTGTGTAATCTCTCCCTCTGCTGAAACCTAATAATACCTTTTAGTTTTTTTTTTTTTCAGGATATTCCAATAGCAATTGTTTTCAAAGCTATGGGGTTTCAGAGTGAACAAGAGTTTGTTCAGATGGTTGGGTATGAGGATGAGGTGTTGGCTGCCTTTTCACCATGTCTTGAAGAATGTCACCGTGCCCAGGTGTTCACACAACTACAGGTAAGACAAAAGATAGTTTTGTTTCTGAAAGACAAAACTGATAAAGGCTAACATTTGTTCATTTCTAGCAAGGGGGTGCCTGTGGCTGAGCAGTTAGAGTCGCTGACTTGTAACTCCTCAGCCCTTCACCACATGGGTTCAAGTCCTGGTCAGGGCAAAACATTCATGTGGGGAGGTTTGTGGTTCTACACAGGCATGAGTCTGTGACCTTCCTCCACCAGTGATTAGCTGGACATCGTCCATCCGATCATTATTGTGTCAATGTGATATAACAAAAAAAAAAAAAAAACATTTCGAACAAGTATCTAAATAAAACTTACATTGTTTTTTTCACTTTTATTTATATGCTAAATTTAAGTTATCTTGTTATATTGTTTCACCAATATTTTAATGCTGTTTGCAATATCAATGCATTTCTTAACTTTTGCAACTGTAGTAAAGCAGAATAGGTTTCAACTAACATGGAACCTGATTTCAAATATGCATTATTTTCTTCCTGTAATCAGTCCTATCACTACACTTAAGTTCAACCCAAAAGATTTTATCGCCAAAACCGTAATCATATTTTTTTTATTTGGTACAAAAAACTCTGGGATGATAAATGCATTTTTTTCGAATCAGTTTGAGTAAGAAACCGATCGCAAGTAAGCATTAGAGCATTGGTAATCAGACGCATGGTGATGACACATGGGAAAATGACTGAACATTCAGTTTGCATCTCCATTAACTGTAAAAGATGGAGACACAAATTGTTTGCTGGTGGTGCAGAGAAAAAACAGCAGTTGTGTCAACAGTTTTGTGTTGTCTTACTAGTCTGTGTCTACTGCATTAGATGTCAACAGGCAATCCCAAAAAGAAACCCAGTGACGTGAACCTTTAAAGTTTGTACAAGCTGTGATATTGTGGATAAAGCCAGTGTCAGATTACTACCTTTCTATACATGATCCAAATCTCTTGACTGCATTATTTACCATACTATGTGTTATCATTGATTGAAATAGAGTCAGTGTGTCCAGTTTCATGTTAAAAATATTGCAACACTAACATCAATACCTGAGTATAGCTCCTTTAAAAAAATAATTCTAGTACTTGACATTATATTTCATTGTCAGAATGAGAAATTTGTATTAAATTGTATTTAAGTTTTAAGTTAGTTTATTTCATTATTTATATATCACTATTCCTGGGCAGTTTATTTCTTTATTTATATATATCACTATTCCTGGGCAGGCTTAGGTCACCTAAACTGCTTACCAGTACAAAGTGCAATATATATGGCTGAGATGAGAGATGAAACAGGAATCAAACCTGCAACCTCTTCATAATCAGTTTATACTGCAAGGCCTGAGGTGCTGTACCATCTGAGCTTTCCATCACAGATTTAATTGCTGTATGCAACCAAATACCTAATTGTCAATAGGCAAGATGTGAAAGAAAAATATAGTGTGTGCTTCACAAGGATCACTTAGTCATTTTGCAAAAGGACATTTATCTTTTATACATGTAAACTTAATACCTATTTATATTTGAGAGTGTTGGTATTCTCATTGGGGTTTATATGTGTAGATCATTAATCTGAAAAATTCAAATAAAAAAATTATTTGGCCTACCTACCTATCCATACTTTATCTGCTTGGGTCAGGATGGGAAAACAAAGAATATTTCAATGTGGTCCAAGGCAGGCCTCTGATATGAGCAGATACCTCAAAATTCTTATCACATTCGTCACAACATTTTGCTATGCTACAGTGACCATTACCATCTTAGAAAGCACATGACCACAGTGTAGATTATGTTTGTTTACACCATTATAGGTGTTATTGTAAAAATGTTCCACACTATTAAAATGTAATAAAATCTAAATATTTTTTGTAACTTTAAACATGACTTAATTCTTAAAATAAAACTATTATGTTATAAACATTTAAAAACATGATATAATCTCATTCACATATCTTTCATTAAACCCTATGTCCTCCTTTTCAGCACAGTTGCAAAGGTTGCTGTGATCTGAAAAGGCATGTAAGCTCTGACTTTAAGATTTCATGTTAATATCAGACTGGGGATAAAGTGATTTTGTTTCTCATCTTTTAGGCCTTGAAGTTTATTGGGAACCGTATTCGCCAGCGAAGGATGTGGGGTGGTCCAAAAAAGACCAAAATAGAGGAAGCAAGAGATGTGTTGCATGGTGTGGTACTAGCTCATGTTCCAGTAAGTCATTGTTATGAATGTTTGACTAGTATTCAAGATATCAATATGAGACAAGATATCAATGTGGGTTTGACTTCTGGTTGCAGTATCAAGCTGTCTGTTGGTTTGTCTGTCTTATTTCAGTGTCTTAGCCATAACTTCATTTAGAGTACTTCAAACTAAATATCACAATCTAACAGATATACACCTGGTGGTGCAACTATTAAGGTTTTGTTAATATTTAAGGACATTGCATTTTTGGGGGTCATATATCAATTCAAGTGACATTTCTTGTCAATGTGGATGTACACTGGTTACACTTCAGACATCTGAAATTTCATTTGTTCATTTGCGGCAAATTATTGTAAATCAGGGATACATTTTCCTCTTCTCATCTGACCATAATTGCCTATTATTCAGTGTGGGACACATCTCCAAAACTATTTACATATTGATTTAGTGGATGGATAAATACACGGGTCTAGTACAAAATATATTTGCCATTTTTGACACCATCCCATTACTTGAATAGAAATTCTTGAATGAACGTCCGGAATGGAAGACAAATAGACCTTAGTATATACATGTGTCAAGGTGACACCTCGACTTAAAGATAAAACCCATACAAAAAGTTAAATTTCTTTCAGTTTATTCCTATGCTATCTTTCTAGGTAGTTGAGTGGAACTTCAAGGTCAAGGCAGCCTATTTGGCCTTGATGGTACGCAGAGTGATCCAGGCCCAGACAGACAAGGTGAAGGCTGATGACAGGGATTACTATGGCAACAAACGTCTGGAGCTGGCAGGTCAACTAATATCTCTGCTTTTTGAAGATCTGTTTAAGAAGTTTAATGCAGAGGTAAGGTGGAATATGAAATAAATTTAGCTCATGTGTCTACAAAAGCAGTTTTACAATACATATTACATTATGAGATTTGCATTTATCAACATTCAAATATAACAAACATGTCCTTTTTCAAATGTTCAAAGCCCCTCACTGCATGAGTTTGAGACATGAGGAGAACTTTAATGTCACATGGTCTCCCAGCTGACTGTATGATGGTGGTTATATGAAGACATTTGTTAAAGGTCTTCCTTTACCAAACATGATAGTGCAATGTAACAAAAAAGCAAAAAAAGTTCAATTTAGATGGAAGTTTAGCTATATTTGATAGAGCTGCAATAAATGACACTTGATACAAATATAATAAGCCTTGTAATTATTTGTTCAACCAGTATTCAATATAAATCAAGACTTGCATCTAGTGACATTTAGTACATGGACGTGGCAGTTTCTTCGGTTCTGTAATGTAACTGTCACACTTGCTGTTTTCTGAAAACTGTGACTTGAGCAGTTCTTAATTCAGGTTGGCTAATTTTGTCCTGAAAGTAAATTTCAGTTTTGTGCTTTACCTTTCTTAAGATGGGTGTAAAAAAAGGGTGAAGTAGCAGTAGTTTCTTTCAAATGCATTTCAGTCATTAATTTAACCCTTTAAAATCTTAAGGTTACCATAGCCAACAATAGCTATTTGCCATTTGTACTTATCCGGAATTTATGTAGCAAGCTTATAAATTTGAATAAAATGTAATGACATTTTAGATATCTTGTTTCCATTTTAGTATTTTTAAACTCTAGAGCCAGCTTATTTTACTGATTAAAATGCAATAAAAGTTTTGATGTATCCTTGACATTGTAGTGTTGAAGTGTAGTGTAGTGTTGAAATATGTTGCAGCTGAAGAAGATAGCAGACCTGACCATACCAAAGCCACGAGCAGCCCAGTTTGATATAGTAAAGCACATGCGCCAGGATCAGATCACCAATGGACTTGTGCATGCTATCTCTTCTGTGAGTTACAGTTGCCTAAAATGATTCTGTTCATAAACAATATAACACCAAATAGGACTAAATAACAGCAAACAAATAGCTTAAAATTAAACTAAAAAATCAGTCTTGATAAAATATATAAATTATGATAGTTTTAAAATAGATTTTCTTGTAGGAATTTTATAAAACTATGTTATTTTTCATCATGGTAATGATTAAACAATTATAATGACACAAGAGCTAATCATTCCAAAAATACTGAGACAATAGTTAATAGTGGATACACACTGCATTGCATGCCAGTTTCCTAAAGATGAGCATCATAATCACCATAATCATCACTCCTTTAATGCCTTTATTCCAGTATTCTTGGTTGGCTGTTCATTGTAGCTACTCTTAATTTCTTAGAAACCATTGCATCTTTTTTTTCTGATATAGGCCCGTCTGGTCTTTCAATTTCTTTGAAAATGAGTGTCATATTATAAAGCAGCAATTGTTGCATTTACTTATCACAAAGATTCTGCACAATACAAATATAATTGTATTAATATTAATTGTCATTCAAACTGTCAATGTTTATCAGGGTAACTGGACAATCAAGAGGTTCAAGATGGACCGTGCCGGTGTCACCCAGGTGTTGTCTAGGCTCTCCTACATCTCCTGTCTTGGCATGATGACCCGTATCTCTTCACAGGTATGTTCTAAATTTCTTCCAGGGATTTTTTTCTTCCAGGGATTTTCTATGCCGCTTAGATGGTGATGGGCCTTAAGTTCATCTGTCAATGTTGCCCATGCATGGCTTAAATATTGATGATGATGACAAGAGAATTTCTGTCTGTTATAAATGTAACTCAAGAATGAAGCCATACAGATGACACTGTAGCTCATGTCATACCAATATACAACCACTTGCTTGCACCTAGACAAATTGTCTTAGTAATTTATGACACTTTACTGTTGTCTTTGTTGCCCCTAGCTATTACAGCCCCATGTTTGAAACCTGTTGTTTTAATTGTCTAGACAATATGGCTTTGCTTGTTAAATGTCAATAGCCAGGTGCACAGGTGAATTTGCATTAATTTCTCACCTGCTGTATTTTAGGTTCTAAGTAATAAAAAAAATGTTATTTAAAAATTATTTGTACCATATGTGCTTATAATGATCACCTGATATGATATTTAAATAAAATGTCTGAGTAATTGAATTATTATTATGATTATACATTAATAACTGTCAACTAAATTGAGATTGCTGCAGTGTTTTAAGGCAAAAAAACTCATCTTTGTAGTATTTGCCAGTATTTGCCAGTATTTGCCACTTTGGGGAGTATTTTCCAGGCCGGTAAATACCGGTAAATACCACCGGTAAATACCGGGGGTGGTATTTACCGCCCAACCCTGTCTGTCATGTGTCTCACCATTTTAAAATCTTTTTAACACAACTTCTACAGCACTACTGGTATGAATTTATAAAACTTGCCCCAAAAAACTATTCATGTAAACTCGTATGTAATTCTGTACAAGTAAGGGAATTAGTTTCTTTTAAAAGATATTACCCTTTGATCTTAATTAGTTTTTAATTATATAATGCTCCAAAACGTTTTAAATAGAGTTGATTAGGTTCATCCATCCAACTGTCCATCTTACTGTCCATGTTTTTTTTACTGTATATACTTAAATCATACTTAGTTCATAAGTTTATGATATTAAAATAGAGGTAAAGTTTGATTTGGGGGTTAATGTCCACCTTATATTAGCAGAGTTATGGCCCTTACTTTTCATATTCTACATCTAATTTCCAATAAATATTTTGAAGTATGTTATTTCATATTTACAATAAAGTTGTATTTATGGTATTATAATACAGGTCAAGTTCATCTTGGTTTCCATCTGCTAGATCCCAGCGTAGAAATGTTATATTCTAATGTCAATTTTCCATTTCGGAGTAATCATTTTTAAGCACTCAAAGGAAATTACTTTGTATGTTGTTAATAAAAATAAGATCTCATAAATACAGCATGAGTTAGACTTTTGTTGCTGTTCACGTAACTTTAGCAAATTTATGCCCCATTCTTGGGATATTTTAATCCGAATTGCCTTTAGACATATTTCTCTTTTTGTTCATTAATTTTTAACATTTTTTTAAGCATTTTAAGCAGTAAAATGATCAATCCGTTTTTTTAAATATATTTGTTAGGTTAACAATAAATCAAACATTTTGAATAGTTAGAGTCTACTCTAACCGAGCAAGTTATATTTGATTTGTTGGCCTAATGATGCAGGGGGCACCTGTGGCATAGTGGTATAGTCACAGACTTCTAACTTCTCTGACTGCATAGCCTCTCACAGTGTGGGTTCGAGTCTCATTTTGTACAAAGGAGTTTATGTGGGAAAGTCTTCAGCTGACCTGCAGTGGGCCGGTGGTTCTGCACAGACATTTGTTTGGTGTCCTCCTCCACCAATATAGCTGGAAGTCGTTATAATGATCATAAGTGGTCGCTGTGATGTATTTAAAAAACAAACAAAAATATTGATGCTACTTGATGATTTTCAAAATTATAGTAGTAGAGAATAGTACATAATAAATATTAAAGGGTTTCCTTATTTCTAAAGAAGAGGTCTTTTACTGTCCTTGTTGAATGTAAGAAAGAGTCCATAAGTGATCATTCAAATGTTGGTTTTGGTTACACAAGTGTCCTTTTATACAATACTAGTGTTTGTGTTTTAGCTGCATTTTTTTAAATGAAGATTTTGTCATGACCCTTTTGTTAGTGCCAGCCTTGGTGATCCATTTGATAAAAGGTTCATTTCCTCAAACTATAATGTGATAGAAACTTTCAAACTTGGAATACCTTTTTACTTTCAAATGCAGAACCCATTTCAAAAGGGTAGGTAAACGTAACATTAATTTTGACACAGTTATGCCCCTTTTTAAATTTCAATTTTAGTTGTTCTATCCTGCACTGAATAAAGTGGAGTATACAGTCAGCAGATAGCTCTTGTTCAATTGACTATAGATTCCATTAGGTTATCTCTACCTTAAAGGCAATGTTTAATAATTATTATCATAATTTCATTTCATTTTCACCAAGGGAATATCTTATTTGTCTCTATTTCATTTTGACCATCTCTCTTTTGCTATTTTCTCTTCAATAGTTTGAAAAGACTCGGAAGGTCAGTGGTCCAAGATCCCTGCAGCCATCCCAGTGGGGCATGTTGTGTCCTTCTGACACACCTGAAGGGGAGGTAAGCCAACATGGCGATGTCAAAATGTGGAGCATATGTTTGTTTGTTTATTGGGTTTATTGTCCCACTAACAGTATTTCAGTTATCTGGAGACGGTGTCCACTTGAAGCAGATATAGTGCTGCCTTCACTGTGTATAGCATGATGTGAACACCTGGCATGATACCACACCCAGTCACATTATCCTGACACCGGGCCAACCAGTCATGGAACTACCTGTGGAGCATACTTAAAAGATATAGTAAAACTAAATACTACTTTTACTCCAATTTTGGACCTTTTGCCTCTTTCTTGATAAAGTCATACTGGCTTTGCCCACTTTTTATGTTTCTTTTTTTTAAAAGCACAGAATAAATTGTTATTTTTTAACTTAATACCAATTTTATTATGTGCTTAAAAGAATTCAAGGGTGAAATGTAAGTAATGACAATTTGAACAAGGTTGAAAGGGCCAAACATTTGAGTAAGAGTGATATTAAGTTTAAATGCATGATACTGCCTAAAATATTTTTTCCCAAAATTATTTGTGATTATACAATTTTAGCTTACCTCAAATCTTGGCACTTATTTTTTCAAAAGTTGTAGTATTTTATTAAATATAATTGATATTTACAAGGTATGATTTTATCTGATGACCATCACACATTATAGTTCCTTGCATAATTAATCTATCAACTTTTATACCTTACAATCATTTCTCTTGTAACAATTATAATCAGAATGACAAATTCCCCATAATCGTAGTTTATTCCTTTGTTTAACTGAATGCTTTGTATGCAAGACACGTGGGTAAAAATCATCCTGTTCCCTATATGAGTTATGTTCTTTCATTACATGTGAGTTAACCTCAAGTTTCAAAACTACTTCCTGCTCTGTTTTGTTTGCAGTACACTTCTGTGTAAAGGTGTAAAACATTTTTCACCCTGTTTTTCTTCTGTGTTAGAGGGGTGCCTGTGCTCAGCCCCTTAAACAAATATGTTTGAGTCCTGAGGAGAGCTTAATATGGGGAGGTCTTGCAGCTAATTTGTGGTGCATCACTGGTTCTACCCAGACATTGTCTTGGATGTTCCTCCACCAAAATAGCTGGACATTGCTATTATAATCACAATTTTGCTGATGTGTTTATGAAAAACACACACAAAAACACTCTTTATTTTGATGATTCAACCTATTCAGCATTTTTCAAAATATTAAACAGTGATAAAAGGCTAAAAGACTACATTTTTCTGCTGCTCTTTTTTAAAAACCAGTAAGTAAAAAAGGAGAAAACAAATCAACTTCTGTGTTACACTCCATAGGCTTGTGGGTTGGTGAAGAATCTTGCCCTGATGACCCACATCACCACGGATCATGATGAGGCGCCCATTGTACGGCTGGCATTTAATCTAGGCGTCGAGGACATACAGCTGCTTAGTGGTGCTGAGATGATCAGTCCACATGTGTATATGGTTTTCCTCAATGGTGGGTCAAAAGATGGAGAAGACATGTTTTATTCCAAATTTAATGTGTTAGTCTGATCATTTTGTCCCCAAATATTGTAAGTCAGGACAAAATAGAACTTTAGTGGGGCTATTGATTGGTGATATTCAGTTTGAAATACATAAAGATTACACAAATAAGAAAATGATATGATTTTGTTAGTAAATAATTATAGACAATTTGACATTTAACCTTTTGATTATTTAAAAGTATGTTCAGTAGGGTATAGAAAAAATTAGCTGCAACTTGATAAGCTTTCAACACAATAACAACCACAGAAACATGAATTAGTAGCATAAGAAGAAAGTAAATTATTTTTTCCTTCATGTTATATAACCAGAAGATAGCAGGATATTTTTGTCTATTCAGGTAATATTCTTGGTGTGATCAGGAACTACAAGAGACTGGTGAACACATTCCGGATGATGCGACGGGCAGGATACATTAACGAGTTTGTCTCCATCTGCCCCAGTCATTCCCACAGATGTGTCTACATCTCCTCAGATGCTGGCAGAGTGTGCAGGTATGTCTGACACCGATGGGAACATGGTAAAAAAATACAATAAATCATTGGCCAGGATTAGTTTGTGTTTTGTATTCCAGTTTCATGATAAAGCAGTTGAATAAAATGTAATCATATTAAAAATATTTCAGTTTGTTATTACAATAATTTTAAGGTGCAGTCATATAAATAATTAGCAACCATAAAGATCAACATTATTTCTAAAGTTAAAACCTGTATCATGGGCAGTTATCTTGATGCCACTTTAGGTATGATTATAAAATAAAAATAAAACTTACAAACCTGACAAAGTGCATATTTTTGTCAAATCACTCATGTCATACCAAAATATGTATCTTTTACAGATTTGAATTGCTACAAGACTAAGCATTCTTACATTTATATGTAGTTATATTTGTACCAACACAATTATGGTTACATTGGCAGCATTAAGTTGATCATCTGTGGTTGAAGACCCCTGACATATGACTGGTGCACAGAGGTCAGCTAGAAGACCTTCCTACATGAACTATTTCGCTCCGTCTCGACTTGTGTTAACAGCTGAGGAGTTAAAACTTTGCAATTAACATCTCGGCTGTGGTCAGCCCGGTGAATCAACTTTATTTCATTTAAAGACATTACAGTGTCAATCAAGCACTACATCACTTATTTCAACTTTATTTCATTTAAAGACATTACACTCTCAATCAAGCACTACCTCACTTATTTCTCCCACAGGCCCTACATAATTGTTAAGAAAGGCAAGCCTCTGGTGACCAACAAGCACATCTCCGAACTGTCACAGGGCTTTAGGAGCTTTGAAGACTTCTTAAAGGAAGGTTTGGTAGAGTACCTCGATGTGAATGAGGAGAATGACTGCATGATCTCCCTTTATGAGTCACAGATTAATGGGTATGTCTTACGAATATTGATTACTCTTCTTTCAAGTAAAAATCCATTAAGATTATAATACAATGTTACTAATTGGTTAATTTCATATTGGCTTAGTTATTTTGGCAAGGACTGTGATATTGTCCAAGGCCAAATAACAAAGTCAGAATTAATTAACCAAAATAATAATTCTTTTGGTAATTTACTCCATGAATTTCAGACATCATAGATATGGCAGATATGTGAATACAGTTATTGCCTAAAGATTGGTATTTTCTATAAATTTAAGTTACACACAGCTTGCATTTTTGGCTATATTTGGATATATTTAGCTTGCCATTTCTTGTACTGGTACCACTGTGATATCAGTATTTAGCATTTATTCTTTGCTGTTGATTGGCATTTTGTTTAACTTACTCTATGGTAAAATGGCCCCTACTCTTTATTTAAAGATAATAACATCAATAGATATATGTGCAGTTTTATTTGTCCTGTCTTAGTTACTGTTTAACTCTTTTAACCTTTTAATGCCATTTACTCTTGGTTTAAATTTGTCCATATCAATAAAGGTATGTGCAGTGTTATTTTGTAATTTTCCTCAGAGACACAACCCACCTGGAGATAGAACCATTTACCATCCTGGGAGTGTGCGCAGGTCTCATCCCTTACCCGCATCACAACCAGTCCCCCAGAAACACCTACCAGTGTGCCATGGGTAAACAGGCTATGGGTAAGTATTACTTGGCCTAAGTTGACCACAGATCAAGCCTTGTCTGTCCATCTGCCAGTGGCACGCTTATGTTTGGATAACCTTTTCCTTTGTTCTTTCCTCACCAGAATTATACTTGCATGGCTGATTAATAATGATGTATAGTTGTGCGTTATTGGTGTGTTGTTGAGCATAATTGATGTGTAGTTTTGCATAATTTATATATAGTTGTGCATAAATGTGAAATAATTCAGATTGCAATTTTTGTTTCATTATTATCACACTTTTTTATTTTTCTTAGCAAATACTTGTGCTGACAACTCCTTGTACTTGTGGCTGGTGAAGGGTGAATTTGGGCAAATAATGCTCCATTTTGGGATGCTCTTGTATAGTTTGTGATAAGTAATGATCTGTATAACATTGCAATTCAATGCTTACTATAAATAAGTTTAGTTACATAATGATAATAAGGATGAACTGTAAAAAGGAAGCTTATCCAAATAGCATATGCTCTGCAGTAGAACTATTTAATACATGTTCTTGGATGCTGCCCAGTATAAAAAAATTTAATCTCAAATGCTTATCTTGTGTTAGACTCTGTTTTATAGTGAGTAAATGCTTCATTTGAGTTCAAGATAAAAATCGACATTTACCATCCCTGTTTCAGGTACCATAGGCTATAACCAACAGAATCGTATTGATACATTGATGTACCTACTGTGTTATCCTCAGGCACCTCTTGTTAAGTCCAAGGTCAGTCACCCTGTTATTTGAAGTATTATATTTGTTACATCGTACCGACACAAGTATGGTCATATTGGCGACGTCCAGCTAATTATTGGTAGAGGAATGTTAGATGAGAAAACCTCCCTACATGAAAGTTCTAGCCAAGACCAGTACTCGAACCCATGCAGTGAGGGGCTGCAGAGTTTCTAGTCAGCGACTCTAACTGCTCGGCCAGAAACACACCCTTTTAAAGTATTAACACCCAATCATGTTTGTTATGCTTGTCTAGTTAAAGTATTGTATACTCTCAAGAAATGTTTACAAGAAACAGCTTACTGTATACAGCACATGTTTACTGTTACCAAATTGGCTAAATATTCAGATTTACAGGAAATGTTATTGTTAAATTGGTTTATCTCATTAAGGATCCCCGTACATCATTCTAAGATAACATTCAACAAACCCAAGTCTCCTTTTTTTATGTGATGAAAATATTCACATGAAATTCTGTTGAATGACAGCTCTGTTTTAAAAGAATGTTAAAAAAATCATTGACCTTTTTTTCATTACTTTCAGTATTAAAGATTCTATCAGTGTAATGTTTTAACAAAATTTTTAAAGGTTGTATCCGAGAGTTTGGACCCAAGTTTTGTAACTCAAACACCAAATAAGTATTACCTGAAAAGATTTTGTGAAATGCTGTTTATTGATGCCCCACATAGA
Organism: Sinonovacula constricta; assembly: GCA_007844125.1. Classification (NCBI taxonomy): domain Eukaryota; kingdom Metazoa; phylum Mollusca; class Bivalvia; order Cardiida; family Solecurtidae; genus Sinonovacula; species Sinonovacula constricta. The sequence goes on along the minus strand of CM017556.1, from coordinate 51,379,028 downwards.
TATGAAAATTGAAGCATAACGTCCCACTCATCATACAAACATGTATTTCTGAGCCATTCTTCATAGGTTGCTTTTTTTAATCTAAGAAAACCACATGACCGCTTACATTCAAGATATCATCACATCACCTTTTGAGTAATCTGGTCTGACGTTATTATCAATTTTTAGCAGAAATCCCCTTCATGCTTATTTACAGATTAGGAAACAATAAATATTTAGAAAGATTTATTTCATGGTATGTACTGTCTGGCTATTGAGTAGTGATCAAACTCATATAAATTCAAACTTAATTTTGAGTTTATGAAGAAAGTACTCCCAACTTCCCCAAGCCAGGGTAGGATATTGTTGCATGTATTTGATACAGGCAAACTGTTGGATACCACTTTTAGTCTCTATGAGCGATGTTACTCCAGTACACTAATATTCACATGAACCTTCTCCTAAATGATCACTATTTGATGTCAATCTCTACATTTTATAAATGCAAATAAGGAGCTTAGGTCATCCAACATATGTTTGAACATTGGAAGTGTGAAAATGTGCTGGTGGTCGTTTGTTTCCAAAATCATCAAAGTTCAAATGATTGAGTTAAACATTTTTTTAAATATATGTTTGTTAATACATTTCAGACAATTGAGCTGATCAACTTCGACAAGTTGCCAGCAGGCCAAAATGCCACTGTGGCTGTAATGTCCTACAGCGGGTACGATATAGAGGATGCCCTGGTGTTGAATAAGGCATCACTTGATAGAGGTAGGTGATTTCTTAAGAATGCTAAGTTCTTCAGTGATATATATTTAGTATGATTTTTTTGTAAGCTTTTTTAAATGACAAGTTTTTAAATAATGCTTCATCATTGGAAATTCATGTGTAAATAGCAACCTACAGTTTATTTTAACAAATGAGACTGAAGATTTAGCCAGTTCAGATCCTGATCAAACAACTTCTGGCTAAATACATGTATGTTCACAATGTACATGAATCTTGTTGTGATTTGTATTGAATTAAGACAAAGTTGAAGTTTTACTTTCTACAGTAAGTTAAATAATAGTTTTTCTGGGTCAATTTTATTTGTTGTTTTGACATGTCATTTAATTTCTAATAATAAAACATCCTGTACCAATTGTTAAATACATACATATTTTAAACTTTATAAACGGATTGCTTCAACTTTATGTAACTAGTAATTCAGTTTAATCTCAGTATAGTGACCTTCTTTGTTAAGTTTGCATCTGTAAAATGCTGATATGTTTGACTGTAAAGTACGTAGAATTTTATAGACGGTGCCGATTTGAGACATACAGGTAAAACAACACTATTTTTTTCCCATCTTTACACCAGGATTTGGCCGGTGCTTAGTGTACAGGAAGCAGCAATGTGTGCTGAAACGTTATGCCAACCAGACGTTTGATAAGGTAATGGGTCCTTTGGTCGATGCTGCCACTAGAAAACCTGTCTGGAAACACACTGCTTTAGATTCTGATGGCATAGCTGCTCCAGGTTGGTTAAGGTTTTAATTTTAGTTATTCACTGAGATGGAGTTACAGTACTTTGATTGAATTATGCTTAAGAAAAAGCATTTATGACTATAGATGTTTGATATGTTATTTGCAGATCACTGCTTCTGTAATTTTGAGACATTTGCCACAAGTTTTTCAGGGGCCATGTGTTGGCGAGTGGTTAGAATCACTGATTTTTAACTCCTTAGCCCCTCTCCATATAGGTTCGAATCCTGGTTGTGGTGAGAATTTCCATGTGGGGACGTTTTCCAGCTAACCTTTGGTGCACCAGTGGTTCTACCCAGACTTACGTTTGGGGCCTTCCCTCAGCCAATAATTAGCTGAATGTCACCAGTATGATCATAATTTTGTCAGAGCAATGTTACAACAAAACAAACAAAAACCTGAAGAAATTTTGCATTTAAGTTGGTCCTTTAACTTGTGGGGTGTCACTTGTTCTACCAGTGAGGCAAATACTTGGTGTCTCCTTTCACAAACAGCTTATGTAAACCAAGTCAGACAGCTCATTGATAAATCTTAAAACTAAATGAAATACAAAATTAAATGATTTAGGGTATAAGTACATGTTTTTTTTGTGTGTTTTTTTTTTTTGTTTAAATGATTTATGAAACATGAGAAATTTTAAGAATCTATGGAAAAAAACAAATTTCGTCATTAGAATTAAAAGATGTAAAAGAATAAAGATTCCAAATGATATTTATATGATTTTGACTTATTTATTTATTTTTCTTAATGTATTTTAATGAATTGATACAGGGTGGAAATCTGCATATTTAATGATTTACATGTCGGAAATGCCATGCACCATTAACATAAAACATTGTGGTGTTTCCAGTAAGTAACAGGTTAAATTTGAAGCAGCATTTATCATAAGTGTCATGTATCAGAAGGACTTGCTTTGTAAACATATTTCTAGCATTTATATTCATTTTACTCAGAAACCTGTTCATAATCTGTTAGACTGTTGCTTACCTGTATGTACCTGTATAATCCCAGGTGAGATGATAGAGAACAAGCAGGTGTTTGTCAACAAGTGGATGCCTACAGTTACAGCCACTCCATTGTCGTCCACTGACCCAGACAAGCAACCAGACTATCGCGAGGTACCCATTATGTGAGTAGATTAGTGTTTGTTTACTTTTTTGTCAAGTTGTGTTTTCCCATGATCAATGCAAAAAAGCAATGCTATATTAGTATAGGTCTGCCATGAATATACTCTTTTTTCAAGTTGGTTGTTAATAGTGTAACTTGGCTCAGGCTGTACACTATTTTGGGATTTATTGTAAGATTGGAAAGGTTATGGAAATTAACCTTCCCTTAGGAATTGCCCAAAGGCTTGGTTGGGTGCCCATAACGAAGAGGTAGAGTTACCGACTTGTAACTCTTTTTACTGCTCAACCGGCTACTGCCTGGGTTCAGTTTCAGTTGAGGTGAAGGACTATGTAAGAAGGTCTTTAAGCTATTCTACATTGTACGAGATGGTTGTACCTACACATTTGTCTGGCTGAATATTCATAATTGTGTCACTGCAATGTATTAAAAAAAATCTTCAAACTAGTTAAGCTTGCCTTAATCAGCATACAGTGTAAAGTAATTGAAGTTGTTGCCCAGCAGGTTAGTGTGACTGGGTGTGATATTATGTTAGATGGTCATGGTATGCCATCACAGTGATGGCAGCTGTTATATATTTTAACCTAATGCTCTCTCCAGATGTTGGAAGATAGACTATTGGTGTAAACCCCAAAATAAACAGAGAAAGCAAATTTAGAATGCATTCTAACCCCAATCAGGTTACTGCTAAATTCCTTGAACAAGAAATTTACCTTGAATTCCACCCAGGTGTATAAACGGGTACCTGCGAGTGTTACATGACTTCCAAGCGCCATATTTTGTTTGCGATAGTACAGGATTCATGAATGCAATCAATGACCAGGGGGTAAACTGTACAGTCAGCTCAATAAGAAGTAGTTTTAAAGTAGGCTATAACTTTACCTTTATCTTGATTGATAAGACTGTAACTTCATATGTCTTCTTGCTGATCATTCCTACTGGTATGAGCGAGTTTTATAATTCCAGGTTACATTTTATGAAAAATATTGTCCTGATAATAGATGCAAGTACTGTCAAGCTTAAGTCATACTAAGTGAATATTCAAATGCAGCTCTTTATTTGGACAAACTTGGTGAGGTCTTATTTCATTTACCTTTCCTTTACCTGACTCAAACTATGCTGATTTGATTGTGTTTCCATGCTACAGGTACAAAGGCCCAGTCCCATCATACATTGAAAAGGTGTTAATCTCATCCAATCCTGAAGAAGCATTCCTTATCAAGCTCCTGTTGAGACAGACCAGAAGGCCAGAGATAGGAGACAAGTTCAGCAGTCGTCATGGTCAGAAAGGGTAAACCCACTAATTAAACCGTGGCATGTTTACAGTATGAGGTGTTTCTACCATTCTTTTATAACTATCTATTTTACAGTCCATAAAAAATGTCGGCACTTTCTCTAGAAATTAAAAGTTAAAATTTTATAAAAACAAACCTGGGTTATTATTTGTTAAAAATATATTTAATTATTTATAGCATTGATTTTTGTTTGTTTGTTGGGCTTATTGTCCCACCAACAGTATTTCAGTAATCTGGAGACAGTGTCCACTTGAAGCAGATATAGTGCTGCCTTCACTTTATATAGCCTGCCATCAACATCTTGCATGATACCACAACCAGTCACATTGTCCTGGCTGTCACTGGTCCAATCAGTCATGGAACTACCGTTATATTTGCTCGAGCAAGGGAGCTATACCACTACCTTTTTTGACGACTTTGGTATGTTGCGACCTGAATTCGAACCCAGTGCCTCCCAAATTGGAGCTGACACACTACCTATTGCATTATCAGGTCCAGTCTGATTTTTGTACTTTCATAGCATTGTGTTTTGCAGTTTAAGAAGGTATATTTAGCGAATGGTTGTTTCTTTAACAGCCATTACATACTACAAACACTATTTTAATGTCAAGAAACGGTGGTTTTTAGGTCAATATGCGCATAGCATTTTTTTTTCTTAAAAAAATATACCAAAACATATACCACAATGGCATATTTATGAGGTCTTTAAATATCATACAAATAAACTGGGTTTTCAACTTAAAAGAGGGTCACCCTTGGCGTGGGTTTCAATCTCATCCCAGGGAAAACATTTTAATCTAAAGAGGTCTTGAAGCTGATCTATGGTGCACTAGTTGTTTAACCCAGACATTTGTAAAAGGTCTTTCTCCTACAAATTCTAGGAGAATGTTGTTTTTCTTCTATGACTGTGTCGCTGTGATGTATTTAAAAAATAAAACTTAAGCTTAAAAGAAGTTAACTTGCTGAAGCGAATTTGATAAAAAAGTTAAATGGCTCCTTTAGGTTAATTGTTGCTCTACCTCATTGTATGTTTTCAGGGTGTGTGGTTTAATAGTACCTCAGGCTGATATGCCTTTCTCGGATCTGGTAAGTAGTGCAGATCACATAGAATTGATACTTTTATGTTGAATACTACTTTTTCCTAGTTAAACGTCGATATAGGCCAGTATTCTACAACTAATCTTAAGTAAGATTTGTTCAAGTCATGGGTTTCAATCCACAATATCTTCATTACTTATTTAGCTACATGTCTGTATTTTTGGATTTCTCTTCACTTTGCTACTTAGAACTTAAAATCCCATTGAAAGTTCTAAATTAGCTTATTTTTGTTGGTATGAAAATTGTAACTTGGGCTTATGTCTTGACTTAGGCTTAAGAATGGTTGGTGAATAAAGACCCTTGTCTTTTTTTTATCAGAACTAGTATCCAACTTCTATGCCTAGTATGGGATTATAAGTATGATCATGATAAAAATTGTTTTTGTTCTTTGCTTTGTTTGTTCCTTAGTTCTTTTTGTTACATTACCCTTAACACAATTATGGTCATATTGGCGATATGTAGCTTTATATTGATGGAGGAAGACACCAGACATGTCTGGATATGACCACCAGCACACCATCAGCTGGAAGATCTCCCTTCTTGAAAGTTTTTTTCTCTACCAGAAATCAAGCAGCGAAATGCTAAGTAGTTACAAGTTAGCCTGCTTTTTTGCACTGTGTTAATATTTAGACCATTTGTAAGAACCACTACTGTTCATAAAATTAAATCTCGCCACCAATTTTATTGAAATGTCTAAGAATGATAAACATGGTTAAATGTTGTTTTAATTTTTCTTTTTAGGGCATCTGTCCAGACATTGTAAGTATTCGCTGTTCGTTGGCAGTTAAAGTTTCAGAGTCAATTTGGAGTGAGGAAACAATGTTTTTATTTCCTTTAGTAATTACAAATCTAATAAAAACCATCTTATGAGTGATACACTAGAAGTTGGATAGTCCAGTGGTAGGACACAAGACTCTTGATCACAAGGCAAGAAATTAACCTCTCACTGTTCTTCTCCACCCAGGTGTACAAATAGGTACCTGTGAGAGTTAATTGTGTCATGCAAATGACTTCTTAGCACCGTATGTCTCGGCTGCTCATATGGGATTTTTAAATGTTGCACAATGACCAGTCGGCTGAATATGCCATTGGCTTAGAAGAAGACTGCAAACTAGATCTTTACCATTACTCTATAATCAATGGTAAATTTTATATGACACATAAGTTAGAAACAAGCAATGTGATCAAATTAGTTACAGTCTTTCCTAATTTTTATCTCAATTTCAGTTTCATTTTTGCAAATAACAGTGAAGTCATGTAATAGACATAATTCCTGTTTTACTATGTATTAAGTTAGAACATCTTAAATTGGTTAATTAGACATCGCAATCAATTAGAATTCCAAATATACTAATGTTTTTGTGTAAATTTTGTAATTCCTCTGGATGTAAATTAACTTGAGTTGTTAAAATAAATATATTTAAATATATATAATAACCTGCAGATAATGAACCCCCATGGTTACCCCTCCCGTATGACAGTGGGCAAGCTCATGGAGCTGTTGGGCAGTAAGGCTGGGGTACTGGATGGAAAGTTCCATTATGGCACAGGTAAGACAGTGTACTTTACACAAAATACAACTGAAAACCTTGAGACGTTTGCTTTGAGCATAGACACAGACTTTGAAATTTTTGTTAGATGAGTATTGCTAAATGATTTTTGTGTCATTTTTGTAGCATGGCAGATACGTGGGGATCACTTTGCTCAGGGGCATCAGCAACTTCTTCACTCTTTCTTGTCCTGAGTATAATTTCAACACTTACCCCAATGGAAGGTGGTTGCCTTATGATGTGTATTATTTTGTTGCTCAGAATCCATAACTGTTGATCATTCTGTTCTTGAAATATTCTCCTAACTTCATTTTGCTCAAAAGAAATCCCCTTTTCTCTATCAGCTGCAGGAATGCAAGTGACTCAGTTGTTGCAGACAACACCCATCTAGTTAAAAAAAACATTTTTAGATTTCCTTAAGTATATTATTCAGATTTTTCTCTAGAGCTTGTTTCTTGGGGTTTTGATGCACTTAATTAGCTGCTGATGCAAAGGAATCGTTAATGTACACCTTCTTGGATGCAGGCTTAATTGAATCATATTCAGTTTTTCATCTGGATATCATTTAAATGCAGCCCTTTCAAGCAGCTGGACTTCAAGATCAATCTGATGCTGTCCCGAAACAGCCATTATTAATAGAGACTCAAGATGCTCACACCATCACATGATCAAAGAACATGAAAATTTTCACATGATCACCTCACAGATTTTGTTTATCTTTGTTATCCAGAAAAAACACAGCTGAACCATTATATTGTTGTTCATCAAGGAAATGCGATGCATGAATCCTTTTTATTGGGTACTATATTATGATGGCATCAAGTTTATAGTCTGACTTAGACATACATTAATATCAGGAAATATGTAGTAAATAAGTAATAATTTAATGAATTCTTATTCAAACTGGACAGATGCATTGCTGCCTTAAGAAAAGGTTCTATTGGGCTTTAAAAAAGTTTTTAATTTAAAAAAAGGGGTTGTGACTGCATAATTTATATTTATCAAAACAAAATTAAAAAACAATACCATAACGTATACATACCTTTGTCAATATATGTAGTCAACCAACAAAGGAATGCTATGAGGTCACACATGTAATAATGTAATTATGTTTGTATAATTTACGGAGCATTCAGAAATGATACACTTTGCATAAAAAGGTTTCTAACATGTAAGTTGTCTACAGTGTTTTATGTCAGATTTTCAATATATTTGTGATACTTGAGTATACCACAAAATCACTGTGCATTTTGGCAGTTACTTAGGGGATTTGTCAATTTTAAGTTATATCAGAAAATTGTCGTAAATGAGGCTATGCCAACATTTTTTGTGCTGGAAACTATAGATAGTTTCCACATCAGTGAAAATCCCTTATCTTGGCAGCCATCTTTGTTGGTAACTTCAAGGGAATTTCAGATGAATTGTATTGAAGGGTATATTTTATTTTATTTTCTTGTACAATCTCCATTTGTTGTCTGAAAATTAAAAGCTTTACACCATAGGAAAGCTCTTGAAATTCATATTTTTAGAATACAATATTTTTAAAATTGATAAATGCACAAAGAATTATTGCACAGAAATAAATAAAATTATTGGCTCATCCTTAAACAGAATGAACAGTGTATCTTTTTGGTTTTTGGTTTGTAAAAATTTCCCGATTTTGGCCTGTATTTGCTTCTGCCTTCAATGATGGCTGCCTTAAACCCTCTTATCAGTGTCTATGACATCACATGGAAACTATCTATTGTGCTGGTATTATTTTGATGGGGTTGAGTGTGTGTGTTAGTCGGGGGGGGGGGAGGGGGGTTGTTTACTGGTGTTTGGATTGAAGATTTGGTTGGTCTTAACAAACACCCTCATTTTGAAAAGACCTGATGTGAAATATGAAATCTGCAAATAATAAATGTTATATGACTGACACTTATTTCTTCCCTCATGAATCATATCTTCTTTGACTTTGTATTGATTGACCCCCATTTTATCAAAGATTTGGTGATGGATGACCAGCTATAACTTGTGTGGAGAAAACACTATATTAATGTAAACAATTTTACTAGAATATCTTACATAAGTAATTTTATTCACACTTTTCTGTGGAATAGACTAATATGATAAGCATTGAATCTTGGCAGGCAGCATTTAGTAAACAGTTGGCAAGTTTAAAGCTGGTATCGGACAGTTTTCCTCTGTCAAATACATATACATGTAGCAATATAGAACCACTGCTTTGAGGAATTTTAGCATACTTTTTGTATACATACTGTAGCCTTAATAAATGCGATTTTGAACTAACTGAATTGTCAGACAGAACTAATTGCGAAAACATCACTGTGTATTCTTTCCAATCTCAAAAGTAAGTTGTCACATGGTTTTCTAAGTTTAAAAATAGCTATCGCTGCAGCATGGCTCAAATAGGAAATACCTGTATAGTAATATATATTACTATTTTGAAAAGATGACTCTTTATTTAGATTTGAAAAATATGTTTTAACACAATTAATTTTGTAATATCACCTGAAATGCCAAATTCACATTAGTTATAGGTCAAAAGCTGAGATAAAAATGATTTTGTGTAATGAACAAGAAACAATGCCATCTTAATATATACCAATTATTTGTTTATAAATACCACATATAACATGTCTATTTCTACAATTTTGCAGCTTTTGGTGGAGACAAAGTTCTAGATCTATCAGAAGACCTTATAAGACATGGTTTCAACTACCTGGGCAAGGACTATGTTACCTCCGGCATTACTGGGTAAGTGTTAGAGTGTTAGTCATTCTATGGAATATTTGATTGTTGGGTTTATCATCCTACCAACAATCTTTCAATTAACCTGAGAAAGTTTACACTTGAAGCTGTTATAGTGCTGTATATAGCATGCCATGACCACCCAGCATGATACCAGTCCCAGACATTTTACTCTGACAGGACCTAGTAGCACAATCGGTAGAGTGTCGGCTCCAGGTATGGGTTCGATCCCAGGCCGCCACATACCAAACTTGTTTAAAATGGTAGAGGTATAGCTCCCTTACTAACGCTCAAGCAAATATAAGGGTAGGTCCACAACTGGTTTGCCCAGTGTCAGGATAATGTGACTGGGTGTGGTATCATGCCAGGTGTTCACGGCATGCTATACACAGTGAAGGCAGCACTATATCTGCTTCAAGTGAACACTGTCTTCAGATAACTGAAATACTGTTGATGCGACAATAAACCCAATAGTAATAAACATTTACTTTGACAGTACTAGAACTGGAATTTGCTTGAGTTTAGCAAAGGTGCTATTCTATTGTAATTTTTAATGACTTTGGTATATTATGGTCGGAGATTGATCCTGGGAAAAGCACTACTTAGTATGCTACCAGATCTGGCTTATTAGACAATGGAAAGGATTTTTTCACAGAAAAACATCCACTGTTTAACTGTTGAATATTTAAATCATTATCTTTATCATGGTTAAATATCAAAGCCTAAAATGATTGGATTCTTTACCTTAATTTAAATTTTCCTATGTAACACTTTCTCAATAATTCTGTACATCTTTATATTTTTCCTTACCTTTTATTGTATAATTTCTTGGAAGTTTTTCATGGTTCATTTTATGATAAAGTGTTTAAAGCATGCAATTCCAGTGAAGGCCCCCGGCTACGTTAATGATGAGTAAATACTAAACCTGTAAATCAAGTCATTTTTAGGGATAGTAAAATACACACTAAAACAAACATAACAAAATGTAAGTAAATTTTCTTTCATCCACTTTCTGTATACTTTGTACAATTAATCTTTTCTCATAACGAATATCAGCATAGACCATATTTCACCTTTCTTTGACAAAATGCAGTTAACTGAAAGCCAAGTGCACATTGCATAATTTGGTCATAATTTTTTAACTTCAGCTATTTATGACAAATTGAGCCATCAGTCAGTTGTATCAAAATTGAAAATAAATAGCTTGTTTATACCTGTTCTTTACAGTCTGTATATACATGTTGCAAAGTAAAAAGTGCACTAATTCATGGACTTTCCACTCTTCATGGAATTGGGATATTTGTAGTGTGACCTTCTCTGGCTTAACAGTGGGATCTTAATAGATTTGGGGTGGGTAGTGGCGTAGGGTGAGAGGACACAGGCTGCTGTGGTATGGGATGCTGGATGGGGATTTGTGTCTTGCTGACCTGTGCAGTGTAGTAATCTCATATGCATCACATGTGACTAATTGTTTGACAACTTCTTCCCTCAACATCCCTATGTACAGTACACAAAGTGTTACAGCTCCTATCTCACAACATGGGTGTTATTTTGAGAGTGGACTCTAACAAAGGCCATTTCCAGTCTCTTGAAGGCAAATGTTTGTCTGACAGAGATACCTAGGCAATTCACACACCAACTATTAGTTGTGGGTACTGTTTTTGACATAGTTGTTAAAAAATCATCTTCTTTATGTATGTTCATAACCATAGTACGTATATATTGTATACTATTTACTAGTGTATTTGTTAAAGGTCTTACTCCTTTCTTATGTCAACAACAATATACCATGCATAATTACTATTTTTTCTTTTCAGGGAGCCACTGTCAGCGTATATCTACTTTGGTCCTATTTATTATCAAAAGTTGAAGCACATGGTTCTAGACAAGATGCATGCCCGGGCCAAGGGACCACGGGCGGTGTTGACAAGGCAACCCACAGAAGGTCGATCCAGGGATGGTGGACTACGACTAGGAGAAATGGAGAGGGATTGCCTCATTGGTTACGGTGCTAGGTAAGAATACTGAGATCATACACTGTTTATATATTTTGATGTTACACATATTAATAGTGTGTACACATTATATATATATATATATAGTAGGAGTCTTTTAAAATATATTTTTCCCCCTTCTGTTTTCATATTTACAGCTCCTAAATTTAAACTGTTTTGCGAGTGAGGTAAATTAACATGCCTGTGGTTTTATGGCTTAATATTATTAATAATATTTGTTTTTTTATGTTTGCAGCATGCTTCTATTGGAGCGCTTGATGATATCAAGTGATGCTTTTGAAGTGGATGTATGTGAACAGTGTGGCCTGCTAGGATATCTTGGATGGTAAGCTACTGCACACATTATGATGTATCTACTGTGGTGGTGGGCATAAATGCCACAAAAATTGTATTTAGGACATTCTTGATGTCAAATGCAAGCTTAATGCTAATCAATCTAAGATGGATTCCAGTGTAATTTGCAACATGTTTTGACAGTTATTTCAGAGTATAGAACAATATTTATCAAGTGCCGTCTTTTTATTGTATGTACCAATTGTCAAATGGTTACAGATCCATTTAATCTATAAACAAAACCTATGCCAAATACATGTACATTCTTTCTATAGATCATCTGATATTAATATTTAACAGGAATAATTTTGGATATTGATCAAGTATGGATCGGTTAGTGTGCATTGTCTAAATTGTTGAATTTAAAAGTTTGATGGGAATTCAGTCATCCATATTTATTTATTTTTTTTTTAACTGAAATCATTTTGTTTGCACAACTGTCAATAGTTACTTTCATATTAAGTAAAGTTTTTAAGTAGAATTATAAATTCTTTTTGATTAGTAAAGTTTGTTGTGTGTTACGGTGTCATTAACAGAACGAAAAATTAACAAAAAATTGTTGTGTTACACTATACTGCAGTAGTTTCAAAGTTGTATCCCTTTATGTAATGAGCAAAAGCTTTATTAAAGATTATTGTTGAACTTTATGGGACATTTTTTTTACATCTTACTTATTGTTACAACAATAGTTTTCATTAAATAAAGCAAGTAGCAATAAATAGAATATACAAGTGCAGAAAAAACTGAAACAGTCATATATGAGAAACTGCTATGAAAAAATGTCAATACGTGAAACAGCATAACATTGGCCTTACTGATTGAAAGTTTAAGCAGAATATCATTACTTCAAACTTTTTTTTATAATTTTTATTTCATGATTTGACATTATTTTTAGCAGAAAATTTTTTTACAATAAATGACAGAAAACAAGTGGAAAAAAATCAAGAAGGAAAACAAATAAAACTAACACATAAATACCTGACCTGGTAGCGCAATCGGTAGAGCTTCGGCTCCTGGTATGGGAGGCCCTGGGTTCGATCCAGGGCCGTGACATACCAAAATCGTTAAAACTGGTAGTGGTACAGCTCCCGTGCTAATGCTCAAGCAAATATAAGGGTAGTTCTATGACTGGTTGGCCCGGTGTCAGGATAATTTGGCTGGGTGTTGTATCATGCCAGGTGTTCACGGCATGGTATACACAGTGAAGGCAACACTATATCTGCTTCAACAGGACGCAATGGTTCAATTGGTAGATCGTCAGCTTGCGGATCGGGAGGTTGTGGGTTCAAACCCTTGCTGTGTCAAACCAAAGACTAAAGTTGGTAGTAGTGGCTTCCCTCCTAACGCTCGGGACTGAGCGGACAGCATTACACCAGACTCGTCGGTGTCAGTATAATGGACTGGCTGGGTTCAGTCCCCGGGCACCTCATAAGTGCCCCTGTGCTATAATGATAGGAATGTTGCTGCACAGTATCGGCAAAAATGCCGGCATACCTCATCCTTATATCTGCTTCAAGTGGACACCATCTACAGATAACTGAAATACTGTTTGTGGGACAAAAAACCCAATAAAAAAAACAACAAATTAACACATGTATGGATGTGTCTTTTCTTTCCAGGTGCCAGTATTGCAAGTCGTCCAAGAATGTATCCACCCTGAAGATGCCGTATGCCTGTAAACTGCTGTTCCAGGAACTGTTATCAATGAACATTGTCCCTAGGTTGTCTTTGAAGAGATACAATGAGGTTTAGCAGAATAATCCATGCAATTAGTAGTTACAATTAGAGTTAATTGTGTGACCAAAAGTCAAAAGAGGTAAAAAAAAAATAGCCCACATAGGACAAAACATATTTGTTGGGTTTCAAAATTTCCTCTGTATTAGTGTTCACTTTTTACTAGGAAAGGACCAGAAACAAAATGGGTCAAAGATGATCTAAAGAGTTTACATTGTATTCTGTTTAAAATATTTGCAAGTAAAGAAAACGAAGCGAATCTCTAATTGTTATTTTGCTTAACCACATTCAGTTAGAAGATGGATCATGTTGCCTTTTAGCAGGATACCCTATTAAATGTATTCACAGTTGCAACAATTAAATTCATTTGTTTTTATAGTTGATTGAGATACAAGTTATTATAACTATGAAATATATAAATGAAATATATCACTCAACTTATTATTACTTGCCTACTATCCACGTAGAACCAGTTCTTGGGTAATAGCTATCTGGGGCAATGTTAGTAAGTAGTCTTAAGAAAGAATCAGCATGTAGTGGTTGGTCAGGGGTTCAGGTTTGGAACCATCTAATATGGAGTCTGAATGAATCTTTTGAACTGACAGATTGCTTTACAAGTCCCTAAAATAATTAACATACATGTGAACTCTCCCACTTTTGGAGGGAGACTCCCGCTTTTAAGCTTCAAATTATTTGAAAATTAGTGGTTGTTTACATAATTTCAGAAATCTCCCTACTTGGGAATGGAAAATTTCCTACTTCGTTTATGTGAAAATAACTTATCTTCCACTTTGCTAGTGAAAATCTCCCACTTTGACCTCAGAAAAAGCTCACATGTATGGATTAATGGTCATGAATAATCCACATTGTGTTTTGAAAACAAAAAACAACATCTGGTTGCTAGAGTTGTATGTACTGAAGACATGTTTATGCAGTTAAGTATATTGTATTTTATCAATTTATGTGATTATAAGCTCAGTTGATACATTTTGCTGACATACTGCTGCAGAAGTTGACAACAGTCAAAACAACTGGTATAAAGTTAATTGTTATCATATTTAATAAATGTCTGAAACAATTGTTGTTGTTTATGTATTACATCACATCATTTGAGATTTATCTACTACCACTTGTGTTTTAATAATGTACTTAGGGTAAGATGTTTTTAATACATGCATACTTTATTGGGGGGTTGGGGTGGTGAGAACTTTCATGTGAGTCTTTAAGCTGGCCTACAGTGCCCTTGTGGTTCTACCCAGATATATGTCTGGAATCTTCCTCCATAAATTAGCTGGATGTCACCAATATGACTATTATTATGTCATGTGATGTAGTAAAAAAAAAGAAAGCATTATGAGTATGATAATAGAATTATTTATTATATATTCTAGTAAAGTAAGGTGGTACACTTAACAAAAATCATTCACTTATTGTATACTTGTTACTGGTGAAACTTCAAATGTAAGAAAAGTGGCATTTATTACATGTATATTTGTCTAAACTTGGGATTATAATGCATAAGTCATACATTTTTATTAATAACTAGTTCAGTGTTGTTTTTATCCTATGAATTTCACCTCTTTATCCATGTAATGGTTTTCCAACTCCACCTGTAATTGTGCCATAACCCCATCTTGAATGGTGTTCCAACCCCATCTGTAATGGTGTTCCAACTCCACATGTAATGGTGTCCTAACCCCATCTGTAATGGTGTTCCAACTCCACCTGTAATTGCATCCTAACCTCATCTATATATAATGGTGTTCCAACCCTTATGTAACCGTGTTCCAACTCCACCTGTAATAGTGTTCAAACTCTACCGGTTATGGTGTTCTGACCCCACCTATAATGGTGTTCTAACCGTGTTCCAACTGCACCTGTAATGGTGTTGTCGCCTCACCTTTAGTGGTGTTCACACCCCTCCTGTAATAGTATCACAACCTCTCCTGTAATGATGTTCCCACCCCACCTGTAACAATGTTCTCACCTCACCTTTAATGGTGTTCCCACCCATCTGTAATTGTATCCCAACCCCTCCTGTAATAGTGTCCCAACCCCTCCTGTAATGGTGTCCCAACCCCTCCCGTAATGGTATCCCAACCCCTCCCGTAATGGTATCCCAACCCCTCCTGTAATGGTGTCCCAACCCCTCCTGTAATTGTATCCCAATCCCTCCTGTAATTGTATCCCAACCCCTCCTGTAATAGTGTCCCAACCCCTCCTGAAATGGTGTCCCAACACCTCCTGTAATGGTGTCCCAACCCCTCCTGTAATGGTGTCCCAACCCCTCCTGTAATGGTATCCCAACCCCTCCTGTAATTCTATCCCAACCCCTCCTGTAATAGTGTCCCAACCCCTCCTGTAATGGTGTCCCAACCCCTCCTGTAATGGTGTCCCAACCCCTCCTGTAATGGTGTCCCAACCCCTCCTGTAATTGTATCCCAACCCCTCCTGTAATGGTGTCCCAACCCCTCCTGTAATGGTGACCCAACCCCTCCTGTAATTGTATCCCAACCCCTCCTGTAATGGTGTCCCAACCCTCACTGTAATTGTGTTCCAACCCCTTCCTGTAATGGTGTCCCAACCCCTCCTGTAATGGTATCCCAACCCCTCCTGTAATGGTGTCCCAACCCCTCATGTAATGGTATCCCAACCCCTCCTGTAATGGTGTCCCAACCCCTCCTGTAATAGTGTCCCAACCCTCACTGTAATGGTGTCCCAACGACTCCTGTAATGGTGTCCCAACCCCTCCTGTAATTGTATCCCAACCCCTCCTGTAATGGTGTCCCAACCCTCACTGTAATGGTGTCCCAACCCCTCCTGTAATTGTGTCCCAACCCCTCCTGTTATGGTGTC
Organism: Sinonovacula constricta; assembly: GCA_007844125.1. Lineage (NCBI taxonomy): Eukaryota > Metazoa > Mollusca > Bivalvia > Cardiida > Solecurtidae > Sinonovacula > Sinonovacula constricta. Next base: position 51,362,763 of record CM017556.1, on the reverse strand, counting down.
CCAACCCCTCCTGTAATTGTATCCCAACCCCTCCTCCCAACCCCTCCTGTAATTGTATCCCAACCCCTCCTGTAATGGTATCCCAACCCCTCCTTTAATGGTGTCCCAACCCCTCCTGTAATGGTGTTCCAACCCGACGTGTAATGGTGTTCTCTTCTCACCTTTAATGATTTTAACAATGCGGTCGAAGTCTCATACGATCGCAAGTCGTTGACTTCATGTGCACAAGCGTCTTTTGGATCTCATCATTTAATGGCGGCGTCATCCCTTGCAGTGATTTATGGCAAATTAATTTCACGAAATCAGCTCATCTAGCCAGTTACCTTATTATTGCGACCTGTCAATGTTTTTGGCAAATAGCGTAGATCCAGATTATCCCATTAAGCTGGCAGCCGACTGATCAGACTTTGACCTGTTTGCTGCACAATTTCTCGACGATGTAAATATTTTGTATTGTTGCGGTGGATTATACTAGCAAACATCATAAATATTCTAAAACATTAGGTGTATTGCGTTAGGTAAATATACTGTTGCACTTAAATTTATTCAAAACGATTTTAAGGTCGGGATGACCTTTGGTTAAAACTGTCAGCTCGCATTGTTTTGTTTCAGCGCGGATCTAAATGTCAAATGAACAACTATTTGAAGTCACGACGCGTCTGTTTATAATTATATTTAATTTATGCTGAAGTTTTGTGTAAAAGATAATAAAAGCAATTAATTATACAGCCGTTGCGAGTAGTTTTGATAGGGATGGGATTGGGATTGGGATTAGCCGGCATTTTTGCCGATACTGCGCAGCGACATTTCTATCATTACAGCACAGGGGCACTTATGAGGTGCCCAGGGACTGAACCCGGCCGGTCCATTATACTGACACCGACGAGTCAGGCGTAATGCTGTCCCCGTAGCCCCGAGCGTTAGGAGGGAAGCCACTACTACCAACTTTAAAGTCTTTGGTATGACCCGGCCGGGGTTCGAACCCACGACCTCCCGATCCGCAAAGTTTTGATAGAGATGTCGATTTACATGATGTATTCCATAAAAACCTATTTTATGACTACATTGATCATTTGTTCATCATTTTTATCAATTAATAAAAGAAAAAAACTCTTTAAGAAAAAGCTTCGCCCTAAAGTCTCATGTGTTCAACAAAACGACTATAAACTCACGAATATAGCCACAACATTTGATTTCCACTTTAAATCAATACAATGAACACGAACTAGTGTTGCAATTTGAAAATCAAAACAATTTACTCACAGTATATAAACATGATCATGATCTTTGAATATCTGTCGTCATAACGCAGATATCATGCGTCTTTTATAAGATAAAAACGGACAGAAAGCATGCAGAACTAAGCAACACTGTTGTACAAGTGTGAATCCGCCTTGCGTTGCCATTTTGTAGTGCTTTATATAATCTACAACAGAAAACGATATTTCATGCCCACCTCTCACCCCATCAATCTTTCGTTTTAATGCACTTTTTTTCTATCTTTTTTTTTCTTTTTTGTTTTACTTTTAAAAATACTTTTCTCAAAGTAATGTGCATGCCCAGGCCTGAAGTGCCTATAGTATAGAGAACTATGCAACTGACCCTGTATAACTAAGACTGCATAAATACAAGCTATTAACGGTATATCAAATCGGGGAAAAATAAGATAAATTTAAATTCCATGTTTACATAGACCAAACTAGATATATTATTCTAACGTTTTACATTTTAACTGTTTAATATATTAACTTGTTTTTCGTTTATCATTCACATTTTTAACCTGATAGATTTTTATTATTACTGCTCACGTGTTTTAGTTTTAACCTGATTATATTCTCAATGTCGTTAAACTTTAATGTATTCGGCGCCGTATGACCTATCAAGTGTCGGTGTGCCGTAAAACCCCCAAAAAACAAAACAAAACCAAACCAAACTAGATAAATTTATAATTTGTCTACTTAGAAGTGATATTTGCGTTAAAAGTTGTTATTTTCTTCTACGTGGTTTTGGTCACTTAGATTTACCAAAAGTCATCAACAACCAATTACTTGGTAATTCTGTCCAAGATACCGGATCCACACATAGAAAAGGTCCAACCACTTCAACATTTCCGACCGAATGGCTTTATTTACCACGGCCTTTGTAGATGACCTTGCGGCAACGCATTCCAAATGCGTTCTTTGTTTCACAGATGCGGTCACACTGATACCTGTATTGATTACGGCCGCGGGGACATTGAATATCGATCGTTTTAGGTGTTGAAACTGCTGACAGTTTGTGCATAGTGACTGATGTGAATTTAATGTACAAACAGAAAATATAATAAATACCAGTAGCCTTATTATATTAACTAGTGAACCAGTTCAAATGTCACTTTTTTGTTATTCTTCTGAAACGTTTATTACAGTCCGATTGTTGTAGGTCAGGCCCATGTTCACATCGTCATAGTATACGCAATTTATTGTAAATAAATTTTGTAGGACAAAAAACGACAGGTGGTCTTTAGGTGGATCGACCGTGCGGTTTACACCGAAGCTTATCTATCAATGGAACGTAGCAGGGGCGGATCCAGAAAATGTTCATAGCGGGGATATGAATCAAGATCCATTCAACTTTATCCCAGAAAATAATATATATCCACACACACACACACATGCACAACTTCGACCTAAGCAGCCAAAAGGCAAAATTTACTGTACAAGCTTAGTATTATTTAAGCTTACATGTATGCGTGTTCACAACTCTACTCTTTTACCTTGTTGCGGGTAAGGGCGGGGGTGCATCCCCTCCCCCACCTGGACCCGTCCCTGGGACGTAGGTTCAACCCCTGCAGGAGCGGTTTTCTCGCCGATAAGGAGAATAACACTGTATATATGTGATGCTGTTTAAGTCATCAGCGCAGGTCAGTTGTATGCCTTTAAAACAAAAGATGTAATATCATTATGTATGTGTTGCCATGTTCAATACATGTTACGTATTTATTCATAGAGCTCTACTTGGAACCTTTTCAATATGGATGCAATAAATACACGAAGAAGAAAAAAATCTACGAAAAAAAACAAAACAAACAGTGAATTATAAATAGAGATTAATGCAGCACTGTTACAGAAGTAGTATACAATAAAGCTGAAAAAATAACGATGTGATTTTGTTCGTTACCCCTGGTTTGGGAATTTGTGCAGCATTTTTTATATAAATTTATACAGTAGTTTACGAAAGGGCTGATTATAACGTTGTCGCATTTGTTAGACAGTACATATCGTGATATTTTTTTAATGTCTATTATTTCCAAATCTATAAATAAATACAACAAGAACTTTGGCAAAAAAATAGACATCAACGTCGGAGCTGATTTCCCGCATGATCATGTAACGTTATTTCAAAATTTCACATTTTTTATGACAAGTGGGCTGCGATGCTTTACTTTTCACATAGATGTAGGGCACTAATAAACAGCATTTTTCCGGGATCATTTTAAGGAAACAGTAACTTTATTTTTGGTTGTAAAGGAGAATAAAAATGGTCCAAATTATCACCACCTTTAAGTCAATTTTAGTATGCAGTCCAGTCACTTTACTTCGACTCTCTACCGGACCAGCATTTATAAACTTAGTGGATTTGTGAAAACGTAACTACCATGACAAGCAAACATGTATCAACATTGATTGTGATGTAAATGATTCTATCATTATTTGTTATTCAAAACAACAGCTTTACTTTTTAGCTCACCTGAACTTATGCTCATGTTGGGCTATTGTGATCGTCCCGCATCACACATCTGTCACCATTCTTTAAACAAAATCTCTTCTGAAACCACTGGCCCAAATTCAAGTAAACTTCCGCAGAAACTTCAGCAGGCAGAGGGTACGGAAAGTTGTTCGCCAAGGGCATGGTCATTTTCAATATATGGCTATTAAGTAAAATGTAAAAGTCTCTTGTCAGAAGGCTCAACATCTAAGGACTTTATATATGGTATTCATGTGCCTTGGGTGACCGTATATCCGGGTTGTTCCAATTACTTTGATCCATTAGAAACATGGCTTCAAGGGACTTGGCCATTTTCTATCGATGGTTATTTTCGACAATTTTGAAAATCGTCTTGCCAAAAAACTACAAGAGCAGGAGTCTTGAGATTTGTTTCTTTATGTGTCTCTGTGTTAAAATTGTTTCAAAAAATTTTGATCCACAAAAAACATGGCTGCCATGGGCATGGCAATTTTCCCTATACAGCTTTATAGGAAAAACTTGACAGTGTTCTTGTCAGAAATTACAATAGTTAGAGCATTGATATTTGGTGTACATGTTACTTGGTTTGGTCCGTTATCACGTGTTTTTTTTTTCGAAGAATTTTGATTTTAAAAAACATGGCTTCGATCGGGCATGACCATATTCTATGGATGGTTATATTGGACAACTTTGGAAATCTTCTTGCCATAAAAGCACAATAGCAGAAACCGTGATATTTATTCCTTCATGTGGCTCTCTGTCAAAATGCTTTGAAGAATTTTGATCTGCAATTTTTGTTTTCCCTATACAACCACACAATTAGTGCATTGATATTTGGTGTACATGTTCCTTGGGTGGCACTATATCAAGTTTGTTCAAAGAATTGCCGTTTTATGAAAGTGGGATGTATGTGCATTTTTAACTTTTTATTTGCCGTCATACATTATTTTGAATGATGGATTCTGAAAATCAAGTCAGAAACTACTAGATATAGAGATTTGATATTTGGTACATACATTTTCCTTGAGTAGCCCGGTATTAAGATTGTTTAAAGAATATTGATCATTAAAAGAAAACAGAGCCATCAGGGGACACGGTCTATTGTTCATATATATAGTTATGTAGAAAAATCTTCATGCCAATATAAAAGATGTGCTAGAGCAGTGGGGGTGGGGGTGGGGGTTTCTGAAAAAAAAGGAGAAAATTTCATGGAGTTTTATTACTAGAAAGAGAAAATGTACAGGTTTTAGTTTTTATTTGCAGCCATACATCTTATGTTTAGTACAAGGTCATCTCTCTTTTTTCTTGTTCTTAACTTCCTACACTAGATTATCATATTCCAGTTCACTTAAGCTACGACAATAGTCACTAATCCATATCAGTTAGTTAAGTTTCCACATTTTAGCAATGAAATATTGAATTTTATCGGATTGGATTATTCTTTTTAGGGGAAAAGCTAGGTTTACTTTCCAAGGGAAATGGGCATTTAAACGGCCCCTTCTATATACGGTGTAAAAATAGTAGAGCCTTGATATTTGTTATAAATGTGTATAAATGTTTTACCTATATTTTACCTATGGATTTTTACCTTGGATCAGTCAGCTATGGAGTGCCATAAATAAGAAATAAGTATTGCAGTTAACTCATAAAGTGCCTGTAGTGAAATATTGTATTTCAAAGTGTTCAATTTTATAGCATCATCCCACTATTAGTCATTTATTTATTACAATATGGTGCTGATTAAATGCAGATATAGTAATGCCACCATTTTGATAGCATACCATGAACACCTGCCACATTATCTCACACCTAGACATGCTAGTCTGTCATCAGGCAGACTTGAAAACCACACGTGTTAGCTAGAAAGCGTATATGAGTCTGTGGAGCCTTTACTTCCATTTTTCAATACTTTAATATGCTGCAACCATGCAACCTGTGTACACTCAAATGATTAGAACACAATTATTTGATGAACATGTTTCCGGAGTAGAACAGTTCACTGGCAGGTAGGAGGCACTACTCTGAATGATGGAGTTAATGGTTCAAGTCTCGACTAAGTAAATTTTTCCTCCTCATTCAGGTGTATATATGCATGAGAATACACACGATTTGTTTAGCACACAAAATACTAAAGCAGAAACATTCAGATGAATGAATCACTATAGTGTCCGTTCTGCCAGACTAAACTAGCTGTTAGTAGATAGGAAAGGTGTTAAAATTCCTCATAAGGAGTTGACTGGCAAAAGATAGGAGCAGGCTAGTCTAAAAAGCAGGATGCACAAGCTTAATATGTGGTCCAGCGTATATTTGTCAGGTTTTCGCTCATATTCTGAAGCATGCATGAATATAACTTCCCGCTCTAATATGTCTTAGCTAGATAGGAGTATACAGATTAGAAGAATATTCTTGTTGAGCATGCACCAAAACTCCCATTAAATCTGCTTAAAAGCAACAGTTTGAATCTAATTGTCAATAGAATTTACATAAATTCGTTAAGATGTAATGATCTTAAAGGCGGTATCCGAAATTTTTTTTTCTAAAATAACCAGATAAGTCATTGGTACCTGAAAAGATCTTACAAAATGCTGTTCATTGATGCCAAAGATCTGCGTGAACAGTCAAGAAAAAATCCCCACTCGTCATTGCAAACAGGTGTTTCCTATTTGAGCCACGCTGCAGAGATAGCTATTTTAAACTTTGAAAACCACCTGACCACTTACTTTTATGTAGTCGTTCGGTTAATCCGCTCTGACGTCCATATCTATTTTTAGCAGAGACCACTATTGCGCTTTTTATAGAGTTGGAAAACCTGAACATTTAGAGATTTTCTTTTGCGATTAGTACAGTCTAACAATAAAGTAAGTGTTCAAAATCGTCTTTTATCATCTATAACGACTTAAGTATGAGTTTATGCAAAAAGTTTGACCGAATCCCCAAAGCAGTTGTTAAATATTGGTACGTGTATTTAATATAGGCAAACTAACTGTCGGATATCACCTTTAAATATGATCTCCGCCTTGAGGGTTTCAATTGCAATTACTATGCACCATACACATAATGTTAGTTAAACGGTTCAGTTTGACTAAATAAATGTGAAAAAATAACACTTCAATGGCAATGTTATAACCAGCATGAGTAGCCCTTTAAAGGTAATGACAATAGAATGATAAATTGGATAGTCCAGTGGTAGGAGGCAGGACTCCACAACCCAGGATCGGTGGTTTGATCCTCAGTTCAGACCACTGCAAATATCCATGAGCCAAAAATTAAACTCGAAATGTTCCAGACCAAGCTATTGTATAAATATGTTACCCATGAGGATTATTTAGGGAATAAATGTGAATTCACATCGTCATATGCAACCATTGGATTTACGATAAATGCCACAATACTGGATTCACGACATATGCCAACATATAGGATTCACGGCATATGCCAACATATGGGATTTATGACATATGACAACATATGCGATTCACGATATATGCCAACATCTGCGATTCACGATATGTGCCAACATATGGGATACATGATATATGTCAACACATGGGATTAAGGACATATGCCAACATATGGGATTCACGATATATGTCATTATAAAGGATTTACGATATATGCCAACATATGCGATTCATGACATATGACAACATATGGGATTCACGATATATGTCAACACATGTTTTTAAGGACAAATGTCAACATATGTAATTCAGGACAAATGTCAACATATGGGATTCATGACATATGCCAACATATAGGATTCACGATATGTGCCAACATATGAGATTCACGGCAGATGCCAACATATGGGATTCATGGCATATGTCAACATATGGGATTCACGATATATGTCATTATAAAGGATTTACGATATATGCCATCATATGCGATTCACGATATGTGCCAACATATGGGATTCACGATATATGTCAGCATATGGGATTCACGATATATGCCAACATATAGGATTTACGATATATGCCAACATATGGGATTCACGGCAGATGCCAACATATGGGATTCATGACATATGTCAGCATATGGGATTCACAATATGTGCCAACATAAAGGATTTACGATATATGCCAACATATGGGGTTCATGGCTTATGCCAACATATGGGATTCACGACATATGCCAGCATATAGGATTCACGATATGTGCCAGCATATAGGATTCACGATATGTGCCAGCATATAGGATTTACGATATATGCCAACATATGGGATTCACGGCAGATGCCAACATATGGGATTCACGACATATGCCAGCATATAGGATTCACGATATGTGCCAGCATATAGGATTCACGATATGTGCCAGCATATAGGATTCACGATATGTGCCAGCATATAGGATTCACGATATGTGCCAACATATGGGATTCATGGCATATGCCAACATATGGGATTCATGACATATGTCAATATATGGGATTCACGGCAGATGCCAACATATGGGATTCATGACATATGTCAATATATGGGATTTACGACATAATTATGCCAACATATGGGATTCATGATATATGTCAACATAAAAGATTTACTATATGTGTCAACATATGGGATTCAAGACAGATGCCAACATATACGATTCACGATATGTGCCAACATATGGGGTTCATGACATATGCCAACATATGGGATTCACGACATATGCCAACATCTGGGATCTACGATATATGCCAACATATGGGATTAATGACATATGCCAACATATAGGATTCACGTTATATGTCATTATAAAGGATTCACGATATATGCCAAAATATGCGATTCACGATATATGCCAACATATGGGATTAAAGATATATGCCAACATATAGGAATCACGAAATATGCCAGCATATGGGATTCACAATATGTGTCACCATTTGGGATTCATGGCATATGCCAACATATGGGGTTCACGACATATGCCAACATATGGGGTTCGAGATATATGCCAACATATGGGATTCACGACATATGCCAACATATGAGGTTCACGATATATGCCAACATATGGGGTTCACGAAATATGTCAACATATGGGGTTCAGGGCGTATGCCAACATATGGGGCTCACGACATATGCCAACATATGAGGTTCACGATATATGCCAACATATGGGGTTCACGAAATATGTCAACATATGGGGTTCAGGGCGTATGCCAACATATGGGGCTCACGATATATGCCAGCATATGGGGTTCACGATATATGCCAACATGTGTGATTCACGATATGTGCCAGCATATGGGATTCACGACATATGCCAACGTTTGGGATTCACGATATATGCCAACTGCCAACATATGCGATTCACGACCGATGACAACATATGCGATTCACGATATGTGCCAACATATGGGATTCACGGCATGTGCTAACATATATGATTCACGTTATATGCTAACACATGGGATTCACGATATATGGCAACATATGGGGTTCACGATATATGAACCAACGATATATGCCAACATATGGGATTCACTATATATGCTAACATATGTGATTCATGACATATGTCAGCATATGAGATTTACGACATATATATGTCATTATAAGGGATTTACGATATAAGCCAACATATGGGATTCACGACATATGCCAACATATGGGATTCACGATATATGTCAGCATATGGAATTCACGTCATATGCCAGCATATGCGATTCACGATATATGTCAACACATGGGATTCATGACATATGACAACATAAAGGATTCACGACATATGCCAGCATATGGGATTCACGACATATGACAACATATGGGAAATTAAACAAAATAAATTAAAGAATTCATGAGAAAACACTTTTTTTTCTCTTGACATTCGACTTGTTAATGAAAGCAAAACCACATTTTATTGCTATTGTGTTAATTTAGTGCTTGCTTTTGTTAACAGATATGCTTAGTAGCAGGACAAATAACTCACAGATCGACTGGAGATCAAAGTGTCTTAGAAGGTTTAAGCTCTTAAGTTTACAAAATCATGGCAAAACTATATAAATTCAGACCTGTAATCATTATGTAAGTAAAAATGAAGATAGGTCTAATGTTGTATAGATCATATTACCTGGATTACAAAAAGAAGGGAGTTCCTTCAATCTCTCTCCACCACGACCAGGTGCATCCGCATAAATGATAGCATTCAAATTCGCCAATCCCTGGTCGCCTGATGATTTGATTGCTGCAAGGGAGTTCTCTCACATAGCGGGCTGTTACATGATTTCATAATATGTGATTCTTTTCAGCTTGGAGGGTTTCTTGGCAAAAGTGCGATCTTCTCATGCTTAGTTCAATAGAACATACCTACTACAATCTGCGCATATACAAGTTTAGGCCTCCTCACAAACGTATCATCTCATTGGTCAATACAAGAATCTGTTTAACGGGTTAACATAATACCATATGGTAGGATCGTACGTTGCTGTAATCGCTTCTCTGTCTGCATCTTAATTTAGTTAATTGGATGAGGCTTGCCTATTTCTGCATCGAAAGGTAAAATATCGCTGTAGCCAGCAACAACTTTCTTTCATAATTTTGTGTCATGAATGCATCATTGGGTGAAACTGTCTTAATCTTCATCTAAACATCTTCATCACAAGCTCTTTGCATTTGGGAGATATCAAATTAAAATATTTTCGCGGATCTGTAAGATAATCTGTAAGATCTGTCACTTTTAACCAGGTTGTTTGTGGGCAAGGCGGGGGGGGGGGGGGGGGGGGGGGGGGGGCGGAGCTTAAACTCTAGTTTTAGACTCGCGGAAAGGTGAATTGTTGAACAATCAACCTGAAGATGATAAGAGAACAGAGCAGAATATGTATTTATTCAGATTTGTACAAAGTACACCATCTTACAATAAATGACTAGTTGTAGCAGGTGTTTATAGATGTAGAAACTTAGTAAGCGCCATTTCTCGACATATGTCCAGGTAACAATTATTTATTGTTGTTTGAGGAAAAATATTGGTTTGAACTGTAGGAGATTACCTTTAAAGGTGAATATGAAATTTTCGTTTCAGTTTCGTACATAGTAATTATTATATATGTAAAACACATATAAATAATGAATGGCTGATTCATTTTAATTTTATATGACTTATGTAAATGTATGTCCGGGATTGTACATGATGTATTTATTTATTTTTATATTTTTACTATTTATTCTTTTTTGGCTGGAGACAGGCCCGCCCCTTTTTAAATCCACAAGCTTGCTTGCAGAGTGGCTGTGGTTCTAGATCATATTTCTTTTTCTGGTTGGTTCCCTGGTTGGTTTCCTTCTTCATTCATATCTTGACGTCGTCAAAGTGCCCATGAATTTGTCTATTCCTTACATACACACGTCAAAACCTATGAATTGTTCTGATCCTTTTAGAAGACAATATATTTACCGGTATCTGTATAAAGTACTTTTCTTGGCAGAAGGTTCATTATTAATATATATTTCAATAACTTAGCGTGTCAAATACAAATGTGTGTATTGCCACATTTCCAATAAACCTTTAGTTACGTTAGGTCACGATGGTAACGCAATCGGATTTTCATTATTGAAAGATAATACGCTTTTGTGACATGTGGTGCTGGTGTTGGTGTTTCGACACCCTATATTTTGACTTAATGTGTGACATAGGAAATCAATGACTTTATTCCGTGAAGATATACACCGCTTGGGTGCTATATAAGCATTATATAGATTGCACTAACAACAATGCTAAGCGTTTTCTTCATAACATGTATATTGTTTGTCTGTTTGTTTATTTGTTTGTTTGTTTCTTTGTTTATTGGGTTTATTGTCTCACCAACAGTTTTTTAGTTATCTGGAGACGGTGCCCACTTGAAGCCGATATAGTGCTGTCTTCACTGTGTATAGCGTGTCTTGAACACCTGGCATGATACAACATCCAGTCACTTTATCCTGACACTGGGCCAACCAGTCGTGGAACTACCCTTATACATGCTTGAACGTTACCAAGGGAACTCTACCACTTCCATTTTAACGACTTTAGTATTTCGTGTCCCAGGATCGAACCCGGGGCCTTCCGTGCCTGGAACCGACGCTCTATCGATTACGCTACCAGGTCCCGTACATGTATGTTAAATTTTGAAATGTGTTGTAATTTCTTCCGTCTTGTCACAAGCGTGCGTGTCGACGTATCCGGTTTGCCGTCACGAATTCTTTTATGGCCTCTTTATCTCTTCCCCGCAATCATCTCCGTGTACATCCCGATATTTTTTTATTCTTCTCGGTAATGAGGACTGAATCCGGAAACATCCGATCCCTAGCCCATGGACTAAACCATCAAACTAAGGACGCAACAACATTTGTGTCCGAGTGCACTTAATTCGTTTTTGCCTTTTCACCTTGTCTAGATGGGTGGGGTGGGGTGTGAGTTGTACAAGCCATTCTGCAAACTATATTGTGTTCTGTGTAACTTCTGTATTTTGGAACTTTATGTCAAGAATTGCATTTCAGTGCAGCAAACAAAAATGATAAGTTACCGTTATTAATGCGACTGTAAGTGCTCGTTGTAATATCCTGTTTTTATCGAAAGCAACCCATTCAATGTCCGGCCGCTGAATGGAAAATGAACATTTTTAAGAGGAAATGTCTGATGCAATTCTTAAATTCTCTGTTTAAACGAATATGTATATATAATAAGGAAACAAAATTCAGTGTAAAAGAAAAATGTGTTTGAATAAGTTTCATTGTATTGTCACTCCTAACTTCTGTTAAAATATAGTTGTAGAGTTTATCCTTTTTCAGAATTAACATTTGAAGACTCGATTTTCTTCAAAGGTGGTGCGTTAAGATCGCCTACATCAAGTGAATGAAACACTATTTTACCAATGTTTTGAATGATTTAGTCAAACTTCCTACATTAAATCACACTTGAATCTAAGTAAAGACGATGTTAACAATACAAATTTCGAAAGCACTCCAAATGTTTATTCTTTCCAAATCTATAAATAATCACGTAAGCAGTCTCTGCTTAAATTGATACCGACATTAGAGTAGACTAACCGGAAGATGATATAACGTTATCTTAAATTATTTTTTCTTTAAAAATAGCTCTGCCTCATGGCTCAGATAGGAAATACATGTTTGAAATGACTGGTTGGGATTTATGCTTTACTGTTCACACAGATCTATGGCATCAATGAACAGCCTTTTGCATGATGTTTTTCAGTAACAATGTCTTATTTTAGAAATATGAGAAAGCAATATTGTGGACCAAACTGTCGAATGCCCCCCCCCCCCCCCCCCCACATATAATGCTGCGCTTCTCTTCTCTTTATCATTTTGCACAAGCATTTGAATAGTCGAGTTTTTGAGATTGCTGCTTCTTAATGAAATCATGGCTGTTACTTGTATCATCAATGAATATATGTCTGCAGATTACAAACTAAATCTCGTTTTCTGTGATAACCGTATTTACCTTGTTAACATACCTACAATTTTGCTGATGTGTTTACGTAACGCCTTAACACCTTACCTATTTGAAAGTCCAAATTATTACCATAAAGCTCTTCAACAAATCCTTAGGCAGTGCCATTTCTCCTCTTAACGTTTTTGAGGCCAACGTAATGTTACGCAGCTTATGTTTGTGCACGTCATGTAGCTAGGTTTTCGTTTGTGTCCTGCTTAATGCTATTAACATTAATGGTTTAAGGTCATACCGTGAAACACTGAATAAGTTTGTTTAGATTGTCACCATCGCAACTTACAGGAATATTCGCAAGTAAAGCATCGTCTGTAGTTTAGTCATTGGCTGCGCTCCGGAGATTGGTGCCTCTTATGGTAAATATTTTTTTATGGGGACGATAGTGTAGAAAGCAGTACTAAGAAATTGCAGTTGTTCTGTAAGCCCTTTTTGAGAAAGGAACCGATTGTTCCTTTGTTAACAGTGTAGCTTGCAACAATGAAGTGTAGGATGTATTTAATTGTATGATGCACACTGCTATTTTTATCGGAATATCATGCCCATTGTTAAAGTAAAGATTAACAACAACAACAACAACACACACACACAAACAATACAAAAATAACTACACCACCAACAACAAAACAAAAACAAAATGAAAAATAACCTCATCAAAAAGTCTAAAAAATAAAACGATTAAATACTTTTTGTTTATTTTCTGTGTATTACGATTCCGCATAGTTTGCGCATAGTTTTACTAACATAGACATTCCTAATGCCCGACATCGCTTAGGGCGGTTTAGAGTTTTATTTGTCCTTTTAATTGCAATGTAAATACATCCTCTTGTCTCCATCTTTCTCATTTCTCATTATCTTTTCAGCGCTCGACCATTAACTTGAATGACTAGAGACCTGTTGTTTTACTTGCGAGCAAGCCGTGTTAGATCTAGCAAAGGACAACTTACTTCAGAGCGATGGTAAATCACGTAGTTGACGTGCTATTTTACCATAGCTGAGAAAAAAGCAATTGAAGTTTAGTGGATAGTGTGTCGGATTTAGATTCGGATGGATATAAGTTCGATTCTGGTTAAATGGAAGTATTTTTCAAGTTTGGTTTTGGCTATCCAAATATACATTTATACTGAGTTTAAATATAGAATAATTTTTAACAAGTTTTATTGTTAACGTAGTTTGCCTATGTTTATGACGATCCGTGGGTTTCGAACCAACGCGTTACATCTCCTCAAGCAGGTACGTTATCCACTGTGTTTCACACAGTTTTACATATAGCACTTCTTTTGAAGTATAGGTATGGAAAGCAAGGTGATGCAACCTGTTTATCTTTCGGGATTACAATGTTTGCGTACAGGTCTAAAGTTAGCGCCTGCAAGTAATAGCAGAATTCCTAGACGTCTGCTGCGTGATACCTGTGTATTTTGTTTGGGTGTCTGCATGATTTGTTTGGGGTCGTCAGTGTGTCTTAAATCCATACGATCTTTAAATAATCTAAGCAGATCTGTATGCACTGGTGCTTTTATTTCTTCGTATTTTTCCAAATATCGGAGCAAGGGATGGATCTATTGTGTGTGTGGGGGGGGGGGGGTGCACCCCAACACACCAACCAGGTAAGAGAGTAGAGTTGTGAAAACACATAATGTAAGCTTCAAAAATACTAAGTTTAAGAGTAAATTTTGTCTGTTAGGCCGAAGCAACGTTCCCTAATTGTGTATGTATATCCAGTATTTATCCAGTATATCCTGCGATAAAGTTGAATGGATTTTGATTCATATACCCCTCCCCACCACCACCAAACTTTCTGGATCCGCCCTTGCTCGCAGCATATATGTATTGCTTTTTAATATAATAAGGCTTATTCGAGAATTCTATATATAATTTTCTTTATAAAACTTCTGGTATAACGAATTGACTTAACAACGCCTAGATTTAATTGCCTATCTGATGGATCGTATCATAATGTATCATTTTCTTTATTTTGACTCATTTTTTGTGGCATTATGATTTATTAATAGGACGAGGAAGAAACAAACAATTGTCAAGACATGTATGTAGCCATCCTGTGGTGTAGCATTTGTCGCTTTATCGTCATGAAATACCTCAAACGGACAAGATGGCGTAGATTTTGCTATGATACAGGTTAATAATCGTTATCCATTTTGTTAAAGTGACATTATTTGCCAGAGACAACAAAGTCCTTACTTAATTGTTTTATTTTAATAAATTATATAGTTACCTTATTGAAAGAAACAATTTATCAACTCCTCAGTGACCGTTGTTATCCTGAAATTATTAATTATTATACTTCAAGCCTGAATCCCTCAGGTAGAGCGAGTTGTTTAATTGTTCTTGTTCCTTGATTCAAAGAAATGATACAACACATCGTCTAGTAATCGATACGGAGAGCTATTATATACATTATTGTTATGTTTTTCTTCTATCACTTGGCCGGGATCCGCAATTGAGGTAAGAAAAAAAATATCACCAAAATCAGTGCCAGAGATTTCAAGTGTTGCCAAGTTTAAAGCAGTGTTTGTGTTATCAAAGTTCGATGCATGATGTTCCCTACTGGTGTTGGTGCGTCAAATGGGATGCTATGATGATCTAAATTTACCTGAGAATTGTCTTAACAGGTACGTGGTTTTATCTGTGTTTATTTGGCGTGTGTGCTAGATTGGATCGACCAAGTTTGTAGATGTTATACTGTTACTGCTCTAGTTCAACTATTGCCAAACGGCAAATGTTTGAGTTATAGTGTTCAACTTTTTGCAAATGAGTGCTTTGTTATTCGGAATTTATAGATTAAACATAATGTTCGTTATTGCATTCCAATATACAACTGGAATACTAAGCAGTTTTGAATTTTGGCATTAATAAAATATTAAGCAGAGAAAATTTGCTCTCGAAAGGATGGGTATATCAATGTATTCGACAGCAAGCAAAAGTGTTTTAACGTCGACTTTTACGAATCAGAAATGATGTTTACAATGGACGTGAAAGTCACGATATGGTTCACTCGGAACTCCTCGGCGATATATCCGAAGCTTGTCGGAGATCGCCGAGTAGGTACGATTGGATATGGTTGTGTTGAGTTCGGCGCTTGTGTCTTGTGCGGTTGGCCAGGACACATCTGTCATGGTAGCAGTTCCTGGTCCTGCTGGAGTCTGCAGAGTTGTTGTCGTCACGGGGGTAGTTCTTTTGGGTACATAAAGTATCGTGGAGTACGAGGGTTGTTAAGACTGTCAAACAAGTTCAGCTTGGTAAGCATGTTGATATCGCACAACACAGATAATGTCAACATTTTCCCTGTCGAAAAATCAAGGAAAATATAGTTTTGAGAAAAGTTGGGAATGCGATTGCTGAATCCCAACTAAAAAAAACTCCTTCTACATTTAGGATTAATTAGCGTGTTGTTTTTTTCAATCGTCAGCTGAATATTTCTCTACCATAAACATATATATTGCCCACCAAATATATGCCCCACCAAATATACGCTGTCACCACTACCTTATTATAAAATATAGATGTAGAATTTAACTCTTTTAGAATTAAAATTGGCTTAACCAGCATCGTAAATTGTCGGAGTTGTCGGAGTCTGTATGTGATGAAAGTATAAAGAAGGTCTGCATGTGTGAGAAGTTCCAAATAGACAAAATGTGTCATTCACAAAACACAAAAAAAAACGGAAGTGGTGATAACTTAGAGTGTATTATTCTGTTAGAATAGTTCCTAAAATGTATCACTTCGAAACTTTCAAGTAAGAATTCGATCTTGTATACAAGTGTTTAAATAAATATTTTCTTTACAATTGTAAAGTTGTTCGTAAGTAACAAATATACACACTTTTCACTGTGTTTAATTTAATTCAGCTTCTACTTAATGTTAGAAAATTTAACACAAAAACAACAATTGTTCAACACATAATGATCTAACTTGAGTCTTGACTTATTTCACGGACATTTACACCGGACACTTCTTTTTACCGGACAATGCTCGTGTCGAGTGCGCCGTAAACACACACACACACACACGCACGCACGCACGCACGCACGCACGCTCGCACGCACGCACGCACGCACGCACACACACACACACACACACACACACAAAATAAGAACAAACAAACAAAAACGACAACAAAAACGACAACAAGAATAGTCACTCATTCATACACCGACCCCTAACCTGTTGCTTAACCGCGCAGCTTTGGAAAATGCTTAAACCGTGTCGCTAGAGTTATATCAACAGCGAGGCTGGTTTGAAGTGCTTATATGTCTACCACTGTTATCGCTACTGTAGTTTTCAGCACAAAATGTACTTTATATGCAATTATCAGCACTTACAACCTATTGATAGCCATGGACTGGATGAAGATTCAATTGTGACAAAAAGCAAACATTCAATTAAAATGAGAATAATAGTCAAATGGCTTTCAAATATTTACAGGAAAGAAAATCTTATTGAATATCTCTTTTTTTTTTTTTTTTTTTTTGCTAGACCCAGTGTCACCGTCTCATATTTCTACCGTGTCGAAATTTCTCACACGCGCCAATGCGCATGCGCAAAATTGTAATAGAAATATGAGCCCGTATATAGATGGTCCAAGGTTTCCTCCCGGGCACACATATCCATCTTAAGTAAAAGTGTTATGTTTATGTACAGTATATATGTATATGGTAGAGAGAGAAAGATTGGTCTGATAGAAACATCAGCCCGTGTATATATGGGCTTATAATTCCACCCAGACACATATTTCCATCTTAAGTAAAAGTGTAATATTTATGTATGCATGTATCTGGTAGATAGAAAAAGATTGGTCTAATAGAAACATCAGCCCGTGTATATATGGGCTTATAATTCCACACAGACACATATTTCCATCTTAAGTAAAAGTGTAATATTTATGTATGCATGTATCTGGTAGATAGAGAAAGATTGGTCTAATAGAAACATCAGTCCGTGTATATATGGGCTTATAATTCCACACAGACAGATATTTCCATCTTAAGTAAAAGTATAATATTTATGTATGCATGTATCTGGTAGATAGAGAAAGATTGGTCTGATAGAAACATCAGCCCGTGAATATATGGGCCTATAATTCCACCCAGGCACATATTTCCATCTTAAGTAAAAGTATAATATTTATGTATATACATGTATGTATATGATAGAGAGAGAATACGCAGCTGAGTACTCATTGTTCCAATAGAATAAAAGTATAAAAGATTAAATCTTTAATAAAAATCTTACTCTTGATTGGGTAAAGTGTATATTTATTGCGATCAACTAGTACCCCTATTTGCACTATGAAAAATCACGTAAAAAATCTAAATTGATTTAGTAACCTTTTTGGTGCGGAAAAACTTTTCAACTAATATATTCAAATTGGAAGTTCTCAGATAATTCCATCTGCAGACGATCACACCTCGCTAGCATCTGGTGGAGGGATGATAACGGACTTGCATGTTTACTGCATTTACTGCATTTAATTGACAGACAAAACACTTTGTTTTGTGGTTAAGATGACATACTAGTCGCTACTTCATATGCACTAAGACTTGTTAAGTTACGGAACTTACTGACTATAATCAGAGATAAAATTCTTGACTAAATTTCCCTTGGTTTCTCATTGCTTTATATCAATTCGACTTATTCCATTTAGCAGTTGCAATTTGTCAGATTTGGCTTCAATTTGTTTTCTTCATATCATGACATTTGCTTGAAGGCTCTGTGAAAAAAAGTACGTCCGCATAAAACATATATTTTTTCTTGTTTAAATAAATGGCATGGATTAAATTTTACATAAATGGTCATAATAGGCGCTTGTGTTTGGGTATCTTCTATATTGGAAATTAAGAGGTACATGTCTATCATAATTGAATGCACTTTATGTTTCAATATTTAAACGTCTGTAACATACTATTGCACTTAAAATCTAGTTATGATGTCTTGATGCCGAAACCTACCCATAAACCATCACGTAGGCCTACGATGTATTAACAAACTTTCGCTCTCTGATACCCACCACTCTCCGCCCTAACGGCCATGCGTACAATATCTTGCCTAGCTACGCCCCTGAGTTGAATGGCCTCTGACATGATCATAAAACTGCCAACACGTGCTTTTCTGTTCTATATAGATATCCTTTAATGGGTAGGTAGGAGAATGTCACTTGTCAGTCTATTGTCCTTTCGTTTGTATTTTTGTAACTAAACGATGCCTGATCTATATTTACTGAGTTGGTGTTATTAAATACATCTAAAATTCATAAAACTAAAACGCATTTGTAATTGATAACAATGTTCAGCAATACGCCATAAGTAGGAAGAATAATAAAGCGAATTCAAGAGTTGCACATTTTCATAACATAATCTCCCAATTTTCACTCTATAGTACATAACCTTTAAATTAACAAATGAAATAGTTACAAAACAATATATCATGTATCACGTTTAACTGATAATAAAGAGAAATCTAACACCTATAGTATTTATATAATATGCAGTGACAAAATAAACAACATTCTCAGACAAATATTTCTATTTTGTCATTGTCTTTATGTCATCTGCTACAAGTGTGCACACGTGGGGAAATCTCATTACCTGACTGGCCTGTCAGTAATTACCTGAGGAAGGGTCAAGTCTATTAATAAAAAATGTTATTAAATTGAAATCGGTATTTTTTATGAATATGCACCTGTCTCTTCTTTTGCAATGGCTGTAGCTGTTCCATTAACAACGTTTTGGGTAAACAGACTGTGTAATTAGGCCTTTTACGGCAGTAAAGGAATGGAAATAAATATAGCGGTACAAGAATGAAAATGGATACGGCAGTAAAAGAATGGAAATTGACACGACAGTAGAAGAATGGAAATTGATACGACAGTAAAAGAAAAGAAATTATAAGCATTACAAGAATTGAAATATTTACAGCAGTTAGAGAATGGAAAATGATACAACAGTACAAGAATGGAAATTGATATAGCAGTACAAGAATGGATTTGAAACGGCAGATTAAGAATGGAAATTGATACCAAAGTACAATAATCGAAATTGATATAGCAGTAAAAGAATGGAAATTGATACAGAAGTACAAGAATGGAAATTGATATGTCTGTAAAAGAATGGACATTGATATAGCAGTACAAGAATTGAAATTTATATAGCCGTACAAGAATGGAATTGAAACGGCAGATTAAGAATGGAAATTGATACCACAGTACAATAATGGAAATGAATATAGCAGTAAAAGAATCGAAATTGATACGACAGTGCAAGAAAAGAAATTAATAGTGCAGTACAAGAATGGAAATTAATATAGCAGGAAAAGAATGGAAATTGAAACTGCAGTACAAGAATGGAAATTGAAATCGCACATTAAGAATGGACATTGATGTGCCTGTAAAAGAATAGAAATTGATACACCAGTAAAAGAATGAAAATTTATATGCCTGTAAAAGCATGGAAATTGATATAGCAGGAAAAGAATAGAAATTGAAACTGCAGTAAAAGAATGGAAATTGAAATGGCATATTAAGAATGGACATTAATATGCCTATAAAAGAATGGAAATTTATTGCCTGTAAAAGAATGGAAATTGATCAACAGTAAAAGAATAGAAATTAATACAACAGTACAAGAATGAAAATTGATATAGCAGTAAACGAATGGAAATTGATACACAGTACAATAAAAATTGAAACCGGAGTACAAGAATGGACATTGATATGCCTGTAAAAGAATGGAAATTGATACACCAGTAAAAGAATAGAAACTTGATACAGCAGTACAGGAATGGAAATAGATATAGCAGAAAAAGAATGGAAAGTCAAACTGCAGTAAAAGCATGGAAATGGATATAGTAGTACAAGAATGGAAATCGAGACAGCAGTAAAATAATAGAAATTGATACGACAGTACAAGAATGAAAATTGATATAGCAGTAAAAGGATGGAAAGTGATACAGTAGTAAAAGAATGGCAATTTATACGGCATTAGAAGAATGGAAATTTGTATGGCATTAGAAGAATGGAAATTGATATAGCAGTACAAGAATGGAAATTGAAATGGCAGATTAAGAATGGGCATTGATATGCCTGTAAAAGAAAGGAGATTGATACACCAGTTACAGAATGGAAATTTATATGGCACTTAAAGAAAAGAAATGGATACGACAGTAAAGAATGGAAATTGATATGACAGTAAAGAAATGGAAATTGATACTACAGTACAAGAATGGAAATTGATACGACAGTTAAGGAATAAAAAAATTGTAAACCAGCAAAAGAATGGAAATATATATAGCAGTTAAAGAAAAGAAATTGATATAGCAGTACAAAAATGGAAACTGATAAAGCAGTATGAGAATTGAAGTTGATACGAAAGTACAAGAATGCAAATTGATACAACAGTACTAAAATGGAAATTGATAATTAAAGAACGGAATTGAAATTGACACTTCAGTAACAAAAATGATATTGATCCTGCAATAAAAGACAGTAAAGTAACTGAAATTGACACAGCAGTAAAAGAGTTGTAAATAAATAATTGAAATTGATATGGCTACAAGAGAACTGAAATTGCTATAGCAGTAAATAAATTCAAGCACCAGCAAATGTGAAAAAATATTGGAATCGACGAATTTAAATTGTTTTTTTTTAAATACATCCCAGCAACCACTTATGATCATTATAGCAACGTCCAGCTATTTGGGTAGAGAAAGACACTAGGTAGAACCACTGGCAGGTCAGCTGGAACACCTTCTCACCCCAAATGGGACCCGAACTAAAGTGGCGAGATGCAAAGCAGACAGAGGAGTTTCAAAACAACAGCTCCACCTGTGCGCTGACTTAACCGCTACGCCACTGGCGTCCCCTAATTGAATTGATATATCAGTAGCAGTGAAAAAGTAATAGTGTATCATTATTACTTAACAGTACAACATAGCTTCTGATTACTCTGTTAGCATTTTCTTTTTTTGTGTGTCTGTATGATTTGATATTGAACAGATTTTTGGTGAAGATAAACAATACTTCCACTAATCATATTTATTCAGGTAATTATAAGATCATATATTGATAAATAAAGCAACAATAAAAAATACTATAAGATAAAGGAAACAGCATTACAACATCTTGAAAGATTATCTTGAGTTTTAAAAAATAAAACAATTTGTTCAAAAATCTACTTCAAGGATCTTCTAGACTTTGTCATGGGTAGAGTATCAGTAAAATACTCTAGATTTGTAAAACAAATTATATCACAATACCAAGAGATAAAATTATACTATAGCTTAATATAAGCTTCTAAAACGTGAAAATAAGAAGTGTTTAAGATATGTAAAGTAAAAATTTATCAATAAATATCAAATGATCAAAATAACTGTTTGATTTATTTTTTGGGTTCATCGCCCCACCAACAGTTTTTCAGCTATCTGGAGACAGTGTGCAATTGAAGCAGATGTAGTGCTGCCTCCACTGTGTATAGCATACCGTGAACAATTTGCATGATACCACACCCAGTCACATTATCCTGACAACGGGCCAACCAGTCATGAAACTACCATTATATTTGCTGGAGTGTTAGCAAGAGAGCTATACCACTGTTATGAAAGGGGGTGGTGTTGTCCTTTTAGGACACGACAACACAACTCCTTCGCAGTGCTAAACACGTTCCGAACAAGCGATCCTGTTGCAATCGTGAACCCGGGCGATCCTGTATTTCGAGACCGACGTGGGACTCTGCCGCGTCGTAACCTTGTAGTATATTTTATTTGCTGCAAGCACATGAAAAATTATCAAGCATGGATAAAGCAATCACATATAATGATCTCAGCATGTTACAATATTTATGCTTTAGTTGTCTAACTTTATTAGATAAAACTCAGAAACATTAAATATAAGTATGATGTACAATCTAACATAATAAAGCTAGAACAATTAGAACTTAGAAGCTTTATGTTAAATAAGTTATTAAAATTAAGTAAAGTAATATACATGCAAGCACAAAAGACAAGCTGTTGTTGAATATAAGTTTATTGGATTGTGTCAACGTTGGTAATGGTACTTGGACATATGCCTCAGCTGCTTATATACAGTCTCTCTGCAGTCAGAGGAGTTACATAACCACAGCTCCACCTGTACCCTGACTCAACCGCTACGCCACTGGCGTCCCCTAATTGAATTGATATATCAGTAGCAGTGAAAAAGTAATAGTGTATCATTATTACTTAACAGTACAACATAGCTTCTGATTACTCTGTTAGCATTTTCTTTTTTTGCGTGTATGATTTGATATTGAATTTTTTTGTTGTCTCTGTGCTGCATGTAGACAAGGTTGATATACCCCAGATGCTTATCTGACATTTTATTTCATTAAGGTTTTTGAGGTGACACTAAATTGTCAGTAACTTTCTAAATAAGGGTAGCGGAACAAAGGATGATTATATCTAGCCTTCTGGCAATTTTAGCTGACTGTAAGTGACTTCAATTATTATAAATAAAGCTTTCTTTAAACAATATTCAGAATAAGTGTACTTTGACTAAGATTTCAGATTAGTGAAATGAAAGTTAAGCGTTTAAAATCTACATTTACAGAGCATCATTTTGATATAAAACAGTATGACTGAGTTTTAAGATATAAGCAATATGTATTTCTAAATGGGAAAACTAATATGCTGCTTTTCATTACGGAAAAGCAGCTTCATAATACCACTACCATTTTTAAGGACTTTGGTATTTCACCAAAGTCATGATACGGGATCAAAACTGGGGCCTCCCATAAAATAAATGAATTTATAACATGGGAAAACATATAGGTGCTGCCAGAACTTATTTCCAAAATGAAACGTTGTTTCCTGTTAACATTTAGGCAGTGCAGAAGAATATAGAACAAAAATAAACAATCACAGATTGATAATAAATGTAAGGTGTTAAGTACCAGTAGTACAATCAATAATGTCTATGAGCATACTATAAATAAATTTGTTTCCATTTATAATTTAAAACAAAAATGGAACTGGCCTCTGGTAAATTGCCTCGCTTGCTAAGGGCATTCAGTACAGTCCAATTCATAGCCTTGGTTGATTAAACTTGTTGAAATAGACAGTTTAAACACACATGGTATAACAGTAATTAAACATTTAGAGACTTTGTGAATGAAGACATAGATGCAGCAAACAAAAACACATGTACATATCATTTTTCCAGGCAGATTGTGGCTGTACTTTTGCAAACTTATTTTTTTTATGTTCAAATGAATGTTGGATAGGTCATTAAGAAAAGGAGACTTATCTGCAAACATTTTATTGTGACTGAAATGCATGTTCCTTTTAAAATGTGCAAAATTTACATTGCTGTAAACAGATAACTTTTGGACTACTTAAAAAGATTTTGACAGTTTTGTGCACTGATTGTCTTGCACATGAAGAGTAGGTGGATTGTTTTATAACCTGTAAAATGATTCAATACTATGCTTATTGGATTATGGTACTTTTCTTAGCACATGTGAACAGTATTCTTGCTGACTGAGTGTATAAACTGGCTCTTTGTGTAAGCAGTTGACCATAGCTGGGATGGTGCTATTTCAGGTCTCTATAGTTGGAAAGCTCGTGGTCATCCATTTGATGGCATTTACATCAGAAACTAAAGTCACTTTTAATGGATGCATTAAGGATTCCCTTTAGGTCCAGTTTTCTTGAAAAATGGTGATTTTTTTTTGGTTAAAAAGCTTCACAGCAGTTGTCACATCTTTCACATAGCAAATACAACCTGTAAATAGAAACATGAACAACATTAATGTCAGATTATAATCAGTTTATGTTACTTAAGTGTCATTTGTACTTTATACAAAATATTAAAGCTTATAGCAGTAAACAAACATAAATAATACAAGAAGGCAATGATGACCTGAGTGTTCAGATATTAAAGCAAAAGTACCGAGGAATATCAGCAATATTTAAACAGAACAGAATCATATGAATGAAAATGGTCATGCACCTGGCAGCTATGTCTTTTTTATACATTAACATTATTTGATCAATCTTGATACAGGGCCACTTAAGGAACATGTATACCAACTATTAAGGTTCTAGCTCTTGTAGTTTTTGCACGAAGATTTTCTAAGTTTTCATGGTGGCCATGTTTTTTTAGTGAATCAAAGTTCTTGAAACAATTTTTGTTTCCCCCTGCCTGCTTACACATCGGGGTAAATTTAGTTGAATTTGGGCCAGCATTTCGTTTAAATGTCATTTAAGAAAGATGATGCAGAAAGGTGACACAGCTCAGGTGAACTTAAAATTATATATCTGAACAACAAGCAAGATTCAACCTCAGGCTAACATGTTAATATGTAGAATACTAATCTGAACAGATAACTAACTAACATAGATGGAATTTATTAGTAAAATGTATGAATATTAAAGGCATAGTAATGGCCTACTTTAGAGACCACATTCATAACAAAATAACACTATGCTGTAAGATCAAAACTGCATGGGTCATTAGACATGTAATCTGTTTATAAAACACAGGGATATTATTGGGGGAAGGGGGGAGTTCAACAATTAGTCATACTTTATGTACATGTGCTTAATGCACTGCCATTGCTCAACAAGCCTGTTATGGGTGACACCCATGCCTTGATACCCCTGCAGCCAGAGACTGTTTCCAAACTGGTAGATCTACAACCACCTTTATAATTAAGACCCTCTCTATTCTCCATAGAAAAAGTATAGTTTTCCCCATAAAAATCAAAATTACCCTCCCCTCAATTTCAACAAATGAGGGAATTGGACTATGAGAATATAGTGGGGGAATTCAATAACAAGATAGATAGGGAGATGGCCATGAAATAAACATACAACATGTATTATAGCAAACAAGCAAGTTAAATATGCACATTTCCCCTACTTTTTAATAAAATCTCGCAAAATTGTCCCCTTCGCAATGCTGTACGAGTGTGTGCCTGAGACATGGGCTATCGAGGATGATGTACAATGCATTAAAAGGAACAACACCTCCATGCAGAAGTGGATCATATTGCAACACCAGCTACAATGAAATGAAATGAATTTTGGTTCTTTTTTGTCGACACTGTTCATCCAACCCCTTTGAAGCAATACACCTGACTGGCTTCTACAGCAAATACGGACAAGTGGTACAAATGCAATGACAGCTTGGAAACACCTGGCAGAAATGGATTGACTACATGAATACATACCTCGGCAAGCTCATGTAGATAGCAGCAAGGCTCACAACAAGGCCTTTGGTGTAAAATTGTTCAGAAATCGTAATGCATATTCGCACCCCCAAAGAGGAACAGAAAGGCTGAAAAAGAAGAAGACTTAATCCATGTAACTATGCTGAGTACAGCTGATGTACACATAGGATTCATCCCACTTAATTCATGCTTGTGTTGTTAAAAATCCCCACACAAATATATGACATCAACAAGCAGATTTCAAGTTTACCATGTATTGTTGACAGTGCTCAATGTCATTCCTGGCTCAATGTGTAAGATACCACCTTAAAAATGGTTATATAAATAACAAGAAATAATGAAACTACCATCCATAATGACTTTGTGCATGTACAGTACATCCCTTGCTTCTTCTTTACTGATTTGACTTGCCTTTGTTTCTATACAATGTTAAGAAAAACTATTTCTGAAACAAGAAGGTCATGATGGCCTTAATCACTCACCTGAGGACACAGGCTTTAGTGTCAAGTAATTAAGAGTTATTTACTTTGGTGAAGATTGGACCTTTAGTGTCGCCACTGGGCTTATAACATTTTCAAGAATTTCACCTAGTGACCTACTGAATCCAAGTGACCCAGTTCAAAACATGTCTAAGATTTCATACAGGCAAATGTGGCCTCTGTGTTCACTAGGTGTTCTAAAATTTGAGCTAGTTACCTAGTTTTTGACCCCACCTGATACAGTTAGGAACTCGCCCAAGATTTCTTGCTGGCAAACATTCTGGTCATGTTTAGTGAAGATTGGACCATAAATGTGGTCTCTAATGTGTTCACAAGGGCTTTCCAAGATTTGGTACTAGTGACCAACTTTTTGGCCCTATCTGACGCAATGAGGAACTCAGTCAAGATTTCATGCAAACAAGTTGTGCTCAGGTGAGCTAAACATTAGCTATGACAAAGTGTATTTCATGTATTTAATTTACTCCTAAATAAATTTTAAAAGGAGAAACTTCATGGTTTACAATAAGCAAAAATAAACAATTGGTGGATTATTCCATCGTCAAAATCATGAATGTTAGCAAAACAGCTTTGAGTTTAATAACAATGATACTAATCATCACATTGTTGTTCTAAGAGTCCTCTATGAAGGTGACTCAACCTGATAATAAATATAACATAACATTCACTTTCAGTAAACATCAAGCTATGAAATAACATTTACATTCTGAAGTTACAAAATTATTACAATAATTGCAAATTATTGCTTACATGTCAGTGTTATTTTAGTTAACAAATTCAGAAACACTAACATTATACACAGAATATATTTATTATTTTAGGTTTATCTAAACTTAAAAGTATAAAATAGACTATAATGCAGATTACATGACAATGCAAATTCACACTTCAATACATTCTTAGAAACAGAAACAAGCAATTGTTCCATGTAGTTGTCGTGTTAGGATCTAGGCCTCACCAATGTGTTTACTTTCAGCGTAAATTTCAAAGTCTGTCTATTAAATGATTTCCGGTACATTTCTTTCAAACACCAGTTGCACAGCATACTATAATGTGCAAGATTAAAAACATAAGCATGGCAACACAAACGTGAACTTTCTCAAAGAAATAACTTAACTATAGCTGAAATGCTTCAGAAAAGGAAAATAACTACAGTACAATTTGGAAATCAGTATCAGACAGTATATATCTGCTGTTGCAAGCCATCTATTTTTAACTAACAAAATACATTGCCATGGACAGTTAACCAGGTCTGGGGCAGTCAACATGGTATTTTTAATTCATACCACTTTACCTAAGTGAAAGAATGACATGTACTTTACTTATACTGATACAGCCACTTATTTTTTTCCTTTAATAGATACCAAGTTAATAGAATACTTATGTTAATTATTATATTATTATATTAAGGTTTTTTTTCATCAATGCTATGCAGGTCAGGTACATTTCCATGTCAAGAGAATAATTAAAATGCTTGGTGTATATGGCAAGTTGTCATCATCTACCATGCATGTGCTTATCTTTCAATGTACATGTCCATATGATTGGTGTAGGTGAGAATGAATGTGGTTAAAGTTTAATAAAATGTCAATCGATAGAGTACCTTTGTGTTCAAGGTATGAGAAAATCATAGTCTGTTTTTACCAAATATTAGACATTAAACTGTTGTATCATATTTGTTGCTGTATAAAATATCATTAATTATATGAACAGTGTACATTTCTGCTTAACCTGGCTAGATTGTTTATTGATTTTTTAAAATGCACTGTATGTTGTACAAATACAATGCAAAGGGTAGTGTTCTTAAATGTTGACGACCCTCTTATTTATGGATTGGAAATCCATAACAAATAAATAAACCCCATGCTCTTACCTACAGATGTGTCAATTTAACAGGTACAAGACATCACTATATGGTAAATTTCCTACTATCATCCTTTATCACTGTTCTGTTATCAAAACTTAATATATAGCCCAAAAATGTGATGTCAATATTTTAAGACAAGCAGAATTATTTGAGCTGCAGCTCCTATACCCAACATATCCTTTGGGTGTATATATGTCTGTCGGTTTATAAAACAAAATTTAGAGTAAAAATACTAAATATGCACCTGTTTTAACCAGACAACATAAAATGCTGAATATATTAGAACAAATAGAAGCATTAATCTAACACATAAACAGCTTTGAAAATAAAGTTTTATCTTTTGTAAATGAACGTAAACGACTTTGGGAGATATCGCGATATTCAATATTAGTCTGTAGATAATAACGTTTGTCAATGATGAAGCAATAACAATAATAATAACCTCAAAGTGCAGAGGTAAAACATATTCCTAAAAAAACAAAAAAAAAAAAACACCGGTAGGTTCTTGTATTTTTGTCAGCTACCTTTATTTATCAAATTTTTATTTTATTTTAATAGATATAAAAAAGATATAAAAAAATTGTCTTTCATATAAATAGCATGTATTTATTTTTATATCTTATAATTGATACTGCATGACAATTCTTAAAGTAATTAAAAAGTTACCAAATATTATTATTACATCCTATAAGCATACACCGTTCAAATCGGCAAGAACAAAACACACGATCAGCATCTAAAAATAGGGCATGTCTGAAAATTTATTGACTCATATGTTGGTGTGGTAAAAATATTATTCCGAGGCTTGAAACTTCAGTTGTAAGTTTTTCATATCTACAAAGCCAACACTCTATTGGTTTGACAACTAATCAATGTGATGCATGCACCAGGTTTTCAAATATGTGTATGGTATATAGTACTGATACACTCACCAGTTAACCGAAAGCTATAAATACTGGATGTTATGACAATATTGAAATAAGACTACCAGGCAAATATTTCTTAATAATAACAATTCAGAACACCGAGGAATCTACGCTGTACACTGCTAAAAAGCATTTCTTTTCATAACCTTCAACTTGTTACTAATGTCAGGCTAAGTGTTTTAAACTGTTAAAAATGAAGAAACTAAAATTTGCCCAGACTCCCGAGAAACATCGGTGTGTTGAGAATAGGCTGCATCAAAAATCGAGTTTTACATGGAAAATCATGAACGCAATTTGAAAATATAGTTATAGTTGCAATACAAAGCATATGAACATATACCTTTTGAACATGAAAGATTCGTGTATCATCAACTTTCTGCATGCCATTGAAGATCAAAGAGGCGATTCATATTGGCCAACCTTCTTTTCTCCAAGTGCGAACAATGACCGACGATCATTAGGACCTGTAGGTAGGTAGGTAGGTACTGAACCACTGAAAAAATGCTGACAATGTCACAGTATCTTAAATACGGTGTTTTAAGCCTCAAAATATCAAGCATGAACACTTTTTACACCAGTATGGAATGGTAGGAAATTTAGGCACGTGTAGTTAAAAAAAATAGCAGTCTTGCGCATGCGCACACAAGACAGAGAAATTTAAGCACGGTAGAAACATCAGACCGTGACAGGAGTCTCGCAAACGCAACAACTGCGACATTCAAACATTATTGAATACATGTAAATCTTAAGAATTTAAGTGTTCTATGATTTGTTTGTTTTGACAATACATTCACATACTGTCAATTAACAGTGATGCTGATTGGTCATTCAATTTGAAGCTACTGGCATCTTCTAGGAGTTGAACCAGTGCCCTGCAGCAGCAGCATCGTCACCAATGATCAAACATCATACTTGGCAGTTTAATCTTCCAGTTGTGACGTTTTGCAAATGTTTTCACAACTTGGTTGACATTAAAGGTGGAATCCACCAGTTTGGACCGATTTTATCTCTCAAGCAAACAAATTATAGTTGCATGAAAAGATGCCACGAAATTCTAATTATTTATGTCCCGCATCTCCGTGAAATGTGAAACTTCACAACCGACTGAACAAACACGCCTTTCCCATCAGACCGACGTTGTTAGCTATTTTGAAACTATGAAAACCACGCTACCACTTACTTTTGAGATAACTTTATGTCATCATTTGCGTAATTCGCGCTGACTTCGATATCTATTTTTAGCTGAAATCCCCCTCATGATTATATATTGATTGAAAAGAAGGAACATTTGGAGTGATTTTTACGATTTGAACTGTCTAAAAATATAGGTAGTGTTCAAAAATCGTAATTATTTCGACTAAAGCATGGGCTTATGCGGAACTTATGCCACAATAATCCAAAAGGGTTGTAAGGTTTTGTTAATTGAATTTAATATAACCAAACTGTCGGAAGACTCATGTCTCGTCTCGTGTTTGAACGCGTACATTTCTGTACTATTCCCCGTTTAGAAATGCTTCTTTCTTGCTAACAGCTTATCGATGGAAATGTGCAAGATATTCCAAAAATATTTTGTATGTTTGGATACATCGTTATGTTGCACTTTTTTAGTACATCACTGAGGCTTCTGCCCAGGAAGTTGGCATTGGAGAGTGGCTAATTTGCAATAACTTTTCCCCAAGTGACTATAAAAACAAACAATTTTAAACTTACTAGTATAAAGCAATTTCAGGACTACAGACAAGCTGATTTGGTATCATTTTGGTATAATTACATTTAGATATCAACTACATTTACTACAATCATTGTATGACTAGCAAATGTCGCAGTTTCAGGTGATTGTAACTTTTCATTATGTTTAGTTTCACGCACTGACGTTTTCCTTGCCTATGGACGCCATTATTGCACGAGTGTGGGCACTCGGAACACCTCGAATAATTCACGAATCATCTCTCGGATGTATGTAGGTAGTCGGATCACCTCGGACATTTCTCTAATGGGACTTATTTTGTGACAGAAGGTCAAAACAAAGATGGCAGCTCGGATGACAGCTCACTATAGTACGATGTCAGTTAAACTTCAATCTGTGGCTGCTTCAAATTTAAATCATCCAAGTTTAATTTACAAAGCGCAGCAAACCAAACAGCTGTCAAACGACGCCATTGTTTATGTTTTGTGCGAACTACATTTAAAGCATCTTCTTCCGACTTCTGGCGAACAAAACGAGGGTGCTTTGAGCAAGTTTCATTGCACCAGATAAATCCGAGGGATGGTTGTTCCCACTCGGATCACGCTTCGTTGATTCTACGTAATCACCTCGGAAATAATGCTGTCGCCGCCATATTGACGAACAACATCCAAAATGGCAATCGTACCTACTCGGCGATCTCCGGCAAGCTTCGGATATAGACATCACCGAAGCGTGATCCGAGTGCATGCAGGGTAATAACTGGTATATTACACTTTTACCAAATCCTGTTGGTAATATACATACTGTATCAACTAAGTTAAAAATATTCTTCAACGAAAGCAATCTGCTCTTCTTTCAAGGAGTGTTGAATCTCCATCATATCTAAAGCGTACTGCATGCACTTTGAAAAGTCAGCCATCTTTGTTTACATAATGCAATGAGAAGTTATTCGTTGGGGCAAATCACCAACTGGTGTGTTCCTACAATTGCATTCGAGTTGATATATATCCGAAGCCTGCCCGGGATCGCCGAGTAGGTACGATTGGATTGTCCCGAGGGCGGAATTACCCGAGGAGTTCCGATTGGGGTATGGGCGGTAAGTAGGTCGGTCGGTTGGTTTGTAGGTCGATCGGTCAGTCAATAAGATATGCAGGCAGGCAGGCGAGCAGGAAAACATGCAGGCCGGCAGAAAGGTCGATCTTTATTCGTAAATCGGGATAGAAGTTCATGGATACACAAGCATAAAAACATATATAATTATTAATGTTATAAAGGTTTAACAATGTTTCAGTCTTACTATACACAGGTGTAAAACTTAAGGAAGGCTTCCTATAATGAACTTCGGCCGATATCGACACATTCGGTTCGCGACGGAAGCTTTCGTTTTTGCCCGGTGAAAAACGTAATTTTACCAAATAACACTAAATTAATTGTTAATGTTTAGGTTAAATGTTAAAATGGTTCAAAGTAAGTCATAGAGGACAAAAATTTGACATATATCACGTTTAGATTGAAAATATTTTCAAAAATGCGAAGTTCCTGTCACGTGACGTTTTAGAATTTTCAGTTTGCAAACCGAAACAACAAAAAATCCAATGCCACAAAAACGTGATTTTCGAAGAAGATTTAAGGCACGTAAGCGTCCCACAATATTGAAACAACGCAGTACAACGTTATTAACGGAACACAATTACGCAAATGTGTATTTGTGCGATGGAGATACCTGTACAAACCCGAATTTTATACCTTGTCATTTTGCTCTCAGTGGTAATATCTCAGTGGATAGTCATTTTCAAATCTTTATTTCTGAAGTTAACTACGGTAAAAATATTTCACATTGTTATATTTTACTCAGTTATGATTGTAGATGATATTTATGTATTGTTTAGGGATGTACCTACTTTAATTTTGTTTAAAAATAGGGTAATGTGACTTCGGCAAGTTTGGTTTTTCGAGATTTTAAAGGAATTTTTTATATACTGTCATTTACTTTTTTACCAATATGATAGTTATTTGTTTTAAATCACTCATGATATGAACTTTTTAATGAGAACAATTATATCTGCAGTGAATTACTGCTTATTTGTATAGAAATTTGTCCAAAAACTTCAAAAAATAATATTTTTTGAAATCTTGTACCATTGTATTTTTTCCGATACACAAAAAGTCGAGTCTGGGAATAAGAAAATGTGTAAATGCAAAAGTACAAGGTAAAAATTTGTTTAAATGTGTATTTCAATTAGACAATGCAATACTGTAGTACACCAGCGTTTATGGTTACGCTAGTCAGTTTAAGGGGTTGTTTACCGTTCTAGTAATAATGACGTAATTCGCATGACGTAGCATTCGCGTAATAGCTAGAAAGAAAAGGATCATGCTATTTGTTTATTTTAACTGGTTTTCGTGAATGTTCTAGAGACTTCTGCGTTCTAGAAATTATTTGGGTCTATATAAGGGCTTGGTCGCCGATTGGACAGATAGTTTGGAAAAATTTGCAGCTTCTATATTAAACCTTTCTGTATTGGAACTAACGTGGGCTTATTATACTCTAAACTGATATAAATATTAAAGTGTTGGATTTGGAATTATATTATTAACATTCGTGTATTGTTCTACCTTTGGATTATTTCAACTGTGCGTATCTACGAGGACATTCTATTCAGTCGTTACCAGTCGTAACAATATAGACAAAATACAAATACATGTACATTAGAACTTAGAACATAGCAAGGTTATTAAAAAGTGATGGTATAAGTTGTCATTATAGGCAGTCAGTTTCAAATTTAATTGTTTACTTAAATTAAAAAATAATTCACGAAATTTCGTGGTCTTTGTCCAAAAGTATGGTTTTATGTTAATGTTTCTCAATGTTGTATGATCATAACTGGTCGCTGCAATGTATTTCAAAAACAACAAAAACAAAACAAACAATTCTGTATATAACGGGCAATCTTATACAAAATTGAATTCGTTTAATTTACGACAATGTTTACATTTTCTGACCCAAATCAGTAGTAAGGCCCGAAGTAAGTAAGTAGGTGCTGATCAATCCGGCCACAAATACATCCACCTACAGTAATAATAATTATATAATAAATGTTTCGCTCGTGTCGACCAATTAGAATCGGTAATAAACATCATCTGTGACTTGGTTAGGCAGTTTGGAAATCTTTTGTCAGAATCAGTAATTGGAATATACACATCACGAACCAAATAATTAATCAGCACAACGGTATGGACAATAATTTACCTGAGTAATTAGTGTTCCGATTAATTCGATTTGGTAAGGTTAGAAGCTGGTGTAATGTATAATGAATGAGAGACAGTAATGAATAGCCTCCCCTGAATAATGCCTAAATGCAAGTAGGCCCTTTCATTTGTTTTACTTGGTTTTTATACTTGTGCTCTTTGAAGTAAAAGTAAACTTTTCTGCCTTTCTCATGATATCCAGGTTAACCATCATCCATAAACATGTCCATTTTCTTTTTAAAATATCATATCTCTATAAGTATTTATTAATTTTAAGCTTATGTTTATGCTAAAGTAAGAAATTCACTGTTTGTTATTGCAATATCTACAAAAGAACAAGGGATAAAGTCCAAGAATTACAACTACACGGACCTACCTACTGTTTGGAATTCCTCGGGTATTAACTATTAAGGGAGACAATTTCGATTTCTCCAATGTACCCCATAGTCACACATTAATTTTACGCTTCATCACTTCTATGTGACAGCTTCATGGCACCACAAGCTGTAGCAATGTCCGTGACTTGCTATCAGCAGCCTCTGCGTTATTACATAATATAAGCACAGACAAGCCTCTGGCCCTTGGGCATTGATAAGAGGTTCCCCGGGTTTATACGGCTGTCACTGGAGTCATTTCTCAGATATTTCTGAATTTCACGCCCCGTTCCCCAATCTCTATTAAGCCCCACCCCTCGGTGAATCCGAACCTGCGTTCGATCGGTATTACCACTCCTTTTAGATGTGTTTCCATGGGGATATATAGTTCCGATTTTACTATCATCTAGATTCCATAACATATTTACAGTTTCGTTATAGAAATAAACGGTACCCTAAGAAAATCATAAATACACATCTTGCTTAAGCATGCTAGAAAAATACATGTATACCTGTGTAAAGAAAGCCGGCTGCAGTATTTCATGTATACATATTATTTGTTTAAACGTATTTCTTCCTGAGGTGGATGGGACATGGTGGAAGTAAAATCCCCAGGCCTTCTCCTGTAAGGGATGGGGATGGGATTAGCCTGCATTTTTGCCGATACTGCGCAGCAACATTTCTGTCATTATAGCACAGGGGCACTTATGAGGTGCCCAGGGACTGAACCCGGCCGGTCCATTATACTGACACCGACGTAATGCTGTCCCTTTAGCCCCGAGCGTTAGGAGGGAAGCCATTACTACCAACTTTAAAGTATTTGGTTTGACCCGGCCGGGGTTCGAACCCACGACCTCCAGATCCGCAAGCCGACGCTCTACCACCTGAGCTATTGCGGCCGGTTCTCCTGTAAGGGTTCGGGCCCCGGTCGAGGCGAATTCTTTCACGCGGAGAAGTCTTCCAGCTAACCTACGATGCACCAGAGGTTCTACCCGGACACCCGCTGTAATTTGCCTCCCCGGTTATAACAAGGAGGTCGCCATTACGGCAATACTTGTGTCGGTGTTATGTATCTAAAACAAAACAAAG
The DNA here is from genome assembly GCA_007844125.1 of Sinonovacula constricta. Taxonomy (NCBI): domain Eukaryota; kingdom Metazoa; phylum Mollusca; class Bivalvia; order Cardiida; family Solecurtidae; genus Sinonovacula; species Sinonovacula constricta. The sequence goes on along the minus strand of CM017556.1, from coordinate 51,326,699 downwards.
TATTACCACGTAAACAATCCACCATATCTCGGGAAGAACCTATCAAGTGCCGCCCGCCTGTGTGTTCCCTAGTTAGAACAGTTCCCACAAAATTCATAAGACAAGATATGTCTTTATTTTTGTTAAAAACACACACACACACACACACAAAAGCGCAAAAACAACAACAACAACAACAACAAACAAACCAAAACAAAACAACGAAAGAATAATTAACAAAATTATTATTTCTTACTTAAAATCAAAATGTAATCGATAACAATGGCAGCATGCGGGGTTCTGACCGTGGAGCTGGAGAACATGTAGGAGAGGCTAGCATTTAACCACTCTCTACCATCGGCTCATACATTCACCGCTGTTATTGGCTCACTTAATGTCAGGACTACTTTCGATCCACGTGACTTTCAAAGTCACATGATATTAAAGATGGTAACACCGGTGAAACGGGAAGTTGTTTGTTTTATTTGTAGAAACAAGAACTCAAGAAATTATAGTTTAGACAGCAAGAAGGCTAACGACAAGATCACATTTGCTCTTAACCATGTAGGTCAATGCTCCCTCTGTTTATCTTTTAAAACCAAGTTCTTGTCGTATTTCTTAACTGCCTCGTGGATCACGTCCATGTTTATTTACAAATGCGCATTAATATCACTATGTTATTCTTCCAAAAATAGTGCGCTTGAATTAATTAAATATCTTTAATTATTTACTTCAATATATGTCTTTTTAGTAGATGTTTATTCATTTTATGTAGAAGTATTATTTTAATTTGAAAATATCCTTAAAATAACACTTTAAAATTTCCGTCAAAAATCTTGACGTGAGCCCATTGCAGAGGTGTCTGAGAGAGGAACGAACGACAACTATGCATGGGAGATTGGCATTTAGACAAATCTGTTTTATTTTTGTTTTGTTTTTACATCAGATCGACTAATTATAACCATTATAACTACCTCAAGCTGTTTTGATGGATTAAGACCCCAAACATATGTCTAGGTAGAACGACCCTCACCGCAGGTCAGATAGAAGACCTTCGGACATTAATTTCGTCGCCACAACCGGTGCTCGAACCCAAGCGATCAGGGGAGTTACAAGTCGGCGACTCTATCTCTATGTCACGGGTGACCCCAGACAAAGAATACATTTCGGTTTTGTTTGTTTAACTTCACATAACTGGAAAATCACGACTATATTTGCTAGAAAAACTGACCTCGCAAACAACAACATTGCGTTACTAAGGCAGTAGATTTAAACGTGAAATGATATATAAAACGCATACTAATGTAAAGAGCACAAGGCAAAACCAGGTAACCAGGTAATTTAATGTTATCTGAGAAGATCGCGAGGAATGCTATTTATTAGCGTCCTATATCCATATGAAAAGTAATACATGTACATAACAAACCATTTGTCATTACAAAAATGTATTTTCTATGCATGTCACGCTGCACATTTGTTTTTTTTTTTGTTGTTGTTGTTTTTGTGTGTTTTTTTGCAATTTACGGAAACCACGTGACCATTTACTTTTGAGATCACGTTACATGATCATCCGGGTCCTCAGCCCAGACGTCAAGAACAATGTTGTAGCCTTCTGAAATCACCATCGTGCTTACTTATATATTTGAAACTATTAGACATCAAAATGATATATTTAATCATTTGTACTGTCTAACAATTGAGGCAATTTTATAAACAGTCTAAACTTAAAATTAAAGTATAAGTTTCTGCAGGAAGAATGCTCAGTTACGGTAGTTCGATGTTTTCTTTTTGTTTCCCTTTCAAACATCTACCTGTCGGTCAGGACATTAAATTATTTAACATAACACGTATTTGAAGTACACTCATGTATGGAAGGGGATATCCGCCAATATTCAATTTCTATTATGCAAATTGCAACACTGCTTTTGCTTAAATTTGCTATTGGTTTGCACAAACACTTCTTTTTTACGTGTATCTAATTCACATTTCTCTAGTTACAAATCTCAAAGTCACAATTCTCAAGTCACAATCAACTTATGTACAATTTAAGAATTGACAACAGTAGTGAATATGCTTTCCCGAGAGTCAGGTGACAATGTAGCTCAGTTGCTAGAGAACCTACCTCAAGAGCAGGAGGTCTTGGGTTCGACCCCCTGCCCTCGGTAATGAAAATTTTCCATCTTTTTTTATCGGCGTCAGAAGGGGTTCTTCATAGGGGCTGTAGGGGGCTGTCAGATCTCGACCTCAGAGATAATATAAACGCAGCGGTATTTAGCATGTGCGGTGTTGCAATTTACAAATTGACATTTGAAGTGACAAATCCGTATATTAAAAGTTAGAAATTGTAATTAGAATATCGGCTGATATCCCCTTCCATACTCATGCATATTGAACTGATTACAGAAACGTGAGATGGACCTCGGTTTAATTCTGAATGTCGTATATACACCCAAACTTCCGATAAGGCTAGCGATCGAAGTAGTAGGAAGAAGGCATCACATTATATCAAAGCTATTTATTAGTGTTCCTAGTTCCCATGTCGGCGGTCGATATCGAAAATGCGTTCTCACTGTCGGGTATCGCTCTCGACACAACATGTGTTTCACTGGTAGAACTTTATTTAGTCGAATGCTTTACCATAGTGATAAAGAGTACTAGACTTGTACACAGGATCTGTAAAATATGCTCGTAATCTATGTCGCTATGTGACTGAGGCAATTTATTGTATGTAGGTGGATAGTGGATCATGAGTGGTGGACCAGTGAACAACAGCAAGCGTGAGAGCGTGGCGCCTGGATTTGACAACAGCGAGGGTCTCACGCCGGTCTACATTGTTATCCTATTGATCTGTGTGGTGCTAGTCCTGGAGGAAAGTGTGTGTCTGAAACGTTGGTTCCAAAATGACGACAAGACACGATCCAGTGCCGACAGTGCTCTCTATTCTGTGGTGTATGAAGGACGTATACGGCAGCTGATGGCAGACGTCTTGTCAGCTGGAAACAGAAATGTGTCATCGATTCCACGCCGGCGGTGCCGACCGGTGCCGGCGAAACTGCTCTCGAGAGACACAACAGGTAATGGCTTAAGGTCTTTGTACGATGAAAAGCTGTTTAAAGTAGGCCTATAAGTTATGATTGCAAGTTTGACAAGAGCCCCCACTATTGCTTTTCTTACTAAGGTCGTTTTTCGACTCAAAATTAAAATATATATATATATTTACAATTAGTCTGAATATGTTTGCAACCTTGTAAACAATTTTTTATCAAACGATAAAGCCTGTATATTCATTCATTGAAATTCGTCATTTCATATTTCGCATTCTTTATTAAGGCACGGCTATCTTTTTTTTAGGATTTAGTATGCAAATTGTATTAGTTCACAATTTACATGTCTTTGCTTGAAGTTGAAGTTCACATGTATTAGATGATAGAAAATAGCATATTAAGTTACGCCTACGTCTCATTTTGGCCGCATAGCAGGCCTTCTGTTATCCACATATGACAGCAAATCTTCTCACAACTATAGCTTATGCATATCATCTTCCGTAAACATGAAACCACCAATGCTTGACACTGTCATGGATCGCACAGCAAACTTTATGAGGCGTGGATCCATAACTTTGTTGTTGAAAACTGGTTCGAATTCTTTCAAAATATGCAGAAGGAGAGGGAAACATTCTTCCGTTCGAGTTGGTTGGCAAATAAAATGCAGCTAAATTACATTTGTACCTCCATTTTCACATCGATTGTCGTTGTGTAAACTTGTGTCTTATCGCAATTTTTCAGCAATCAACCATTGGAGCATCGCCGAATATTATGCTTTACAAATATACATTGCTGTTGCCTGAATTTAGATTTCCGTGTTTGTAGTTCGAGAACATGTTGCGCATAATTTCGATGTACAGTATTTTTTAATGTTGCAACTAAAATACCATAATTCTCAGTGGAGCCATAAAAATGGCGCGACCAACAAAACAGTACTGATTTGCCGCGAATGCTTTATTAGATGTAAGACGATTGAAATATCAACATTTTTGCGCCAACCTAGTTCACTCAATTAAAAAAATATCATCAACTAAAAATATACCTTCCTTGTTCTTTAAATTGCATTTTTGCTCTTTTCTCTGTCAGAATCGGTCTCATAGTTGTGGGCTCAATATATTTTCATATTCCACAAAAGCCTTATTATAAAACAACAACAGTGTGGTTCCATCTTTTAACCATTTTGTCATGGTCCGAAAAAGTTAACTTGAAGCACACTGTAAATCTACTGTGTACCTTGATTAGGATGCAACAAGCAACCAAAGCACCTCGGCTAATTACGTCTGCAACACCGCCGAGGAGTGCCGATAAAACTTATTAGTGGAGCAGTTGACACCTGATGCCACCACACCACCCTCACCCCCACCTTCACCCTCACCCCCACCCCACCCCCACCCCACCCCACCCACCCCCACCCCACCCCACCCCACCCACCCTCACCCCCACCCCCACCCCCACCCCCACCCTCACCCTCACCCTCACCCCCACCCCACCCCACCCCACCCCACCCACCCTCACCCCCACCCCACCCCCACCCCTCGGCCACCACCCCACCCCCACCCCCACCCCACCCCACCCACCCTCACCCCCACCCCTCGGCCACCACACCACCCTCACCCCCACCCTCACCCTCACCCCCACCCCACCCCACCCACCCTCACCCCCACCCCCACCCCCACCCCTCGGCCACCACCCCACCCCCACCCCCACCCCCACCCCACCCCCTCGGCCTCCGGTAAATCCTGGCCTGTTTATTGTTTGAATATAAACAACAACAACAATTTATTAGCGAGTTGAATATATGAAGTTAGTGAAATCTGCGTGTGTATATGTTTACCCAAAAAGCAAGTATATATGTGCCACCACTGTGAATTATGGACTTTATAATATCTGATCACATGATTAAATGCGAAAAGGATTAAATTCAAAATACTTTGTTGTCTTACGGTTTGGAGAAACAAAAACATCATAAGGCTTTTCACTCAATCTACTTCTTATTAACCTCTTCTCAGATCAGCAAACTAATAATATTAGTAACTAGTTGTACTATAAACATCTTTTGTATTCATTTGGTTGCCTGAATCGCATTTTTGCGATACCTCTCTACACTACCAGGGGTTTTTTTCCTTAACAAACTGACGCCGATAGTCGGCGTCTTCCCCTAGGAAAACTTTCCCCATCGAAAATCATTTCTCCCCTTGTAGAGTGTAAAATTTTTATCAAAAAGTAAATAGAAGGATTAATTTTTAGTTTAGTTGAATCTGTTTCATCCAAAATCTGCACATTTTAATGAGCTTCTGTCTAAAAACTACGTACTACGTACGCACTATAACGAGTATAACATTTGACAAGTTTTACTAAATATAGACTCGCTACATCACGGACATTGCATCTTAGCAATCGGATCTCCTCAGGTAAATTCCGTCCTCGGGACAAACATCATGATTCCTGAATTTTCGATTATGATTGTCCCCAATCGACATCCGATACATCACAAATCATCGTCCCGAGGACGGAATTACCCGAGGAGTTTAGATTGTACTTATAGTAATGGGAACCAATTTTGATAACGGAAACCAGATGAGTGTTTGTTTATTTCCGGCAATCGTCACATTTTACGATGTCTCACAATTTGAGAAAATTACTACAACAAGAAAATAAAACAATGCAAAAAATTCAAAACGAATTGATACGTTTTTTTTAAGACACCGTCTTCTAGTGAGCAGGGTAAGAAAGATCTCGACAATCAGTCGGATGTGATCGAAATTGCTGATAAAAATGAAACCGAAACTAGCGGAAGTAGACAATCTTTATTGTGCGAAGAATCTCGTCCTGCATCAACATGTACTTGTAGTGCATTTGTCAAATTTTGTTTACAGCAACAGTTGGCTTGCAATACTGCATCAGTTGCTGACTTCCCAATGGTTATTGAAAGTTCCAAAATCAAAAGAAACGAAAACAGACACTTGTAATTTCAACCAACACATTTACGAATCACGGTATACTTGACTATATTATAGTTCGTTCAAAAAAGGCTACATGTGCAAATAGTGTGAACTGTTGGCATCAAGAAATGGCATTAATGTGCCCTACGTTTAATGTGGTGCTGTGTTTAGTGATAATCCTTCAAGGAGACTTGAAACTCAAAATAACAGTGAAAGGCATTAGGCATCTGCTGAAAAAATACGCCAATGTTAGGTGTCATGTCTATGTTATCCAAAGGCTGGAAACAGCTGCAGGAATCAAAGAGTCATGCCTCTAGTCTTTAGGCTTACTGTAACCCTGTAACCCTAACATACTTTTTAGACTTGTTAATGAAAGTTAAAGTAATATAAAGAAATATATAATACACTGAATTTTCCCCAATTTTGTATATTTCGTGCGATGTTTCCCCTTTTGACCAGCGTCCAGCGTCTTCCCCTGTTCCTAAAAAAAACCCCTGACTACCATACCCACCCCAAGTTTCAGCAGATAGAAAGTATCATCAATTAAACCTATATTGATGGTGCTATATAAAATACAACACGAGAATATTGAGCTTTTTTTGTTACGCTGAATAAGCTTTGCAGCACTTATCTAGATCTCTGCAAAGTATACTTACAGTCGGTGGTAAAAAACAACATTGAGAGCTTATATAATTTGTTGCTATACCTTTGAATCATAATAAAATTATCTTATATTATCTTAAACTTGTACTTGTACTTATGGGTAAACTAATTATCGAATATGAGCATGTTGTACGTTGGGGGTTACATAATACTGAAACAGTGGTATGTGTTACGTTAAAGGTGGTATCCGCCGTTTGGACCAAAAATATTTTCATTAAAGATTATAATAAACCATTGTTACCTAAACAGATCTCGCAAAATGCTGTTTATTGATGCCCTGCACCTGTCTGAAAAGTGAACCACAACGTCACAATCGTCATTCCAAACATGTATTTCCTATCTGAGCCACGCTGCACAGTTAGATATTTTTAAACTAAGAAAACCACGTGACCACTTATGTTTTAGCTCATCCACGTCATCCGTTGTGACGTCGATGTCTGTTTTAAGCAGGAATCCCAATCGTTCTTATTCATACATTGAAAAGAATGAATATTTTGAGTGTTGAGTTTTACTGTCCTGAAATTGAGATACTGTTGAAAAATCGCAGAAGCTTAGACTAAAGTATGTTTTCTTTTCTGCAGAAATTATGTACAAACACCCAAACAAAGGTCAGATATTATTACATATATAAGATATAGACAAACTGTCGGATGCCACCTTTAAATAAAAGTTGTTTAATATGCTTTTAATCTTCATTTATTAAAAAACACACGCAAGAAATACACAACAACAACAACAACGTCTGTAGTTGCATTTGTGATGTTATCTCATTATCTCAAAAGTTCATCAACATATTTTCTGTTGTATTATCTATGATCATCTAGTGAAATGACAGCATTTTGACACTTTTCTCTATTGCAAAAACCACATGTAATTGGGCACATTGGTCCATCAATAACCTCTTTATAGGTTTTTGATTCCAGGCCTCATTTGCGGATTTATTGCTTCAGTCCAGATAAGGATCAAAAAGGGTAAACATTTATTTTAAGTCGACAAGTTTTCAAGTAACATAAGCTCTGGTGAGCCTTTACAACCGACTGTAACCAATATGTTAATCAAGTTCAAATATTGACATAACAAAACTTTTTTCAAAGACGTTATGTTATATGTTTATATAGTGTACACTTGAAAAGATTTTGCTATGAGGAATCGAAGTGCTTATGATACTGTCAGTTAAAAATGTGCAGTCAAATATTTAACGTGTGCAAAATCTCATCTAAGAAACCGCTGCAAATGTAACTAGGCCACCTCTTGTAAAACATTTCCCAGTTGAGATTTTGCCCAGGCTCACATTTTGACTCACATAATATAGCTTGCGGAGACATGTGTCAATCCTTTACTTATACACCCCATAACCCAGTCATGTTTAAGTTATTACTGTATTACAGTGATGGTTTCAGGATTATATTTAAGCAAATACTAAGCTTTCCCAGTTTGAGCTTGAGCAGAATCTTAACTGAGAAGCGATTTTGAAGATTGATCCTGCTGATATCCGATAGAAACTTAGCTTGATAGAAACTTAGCTTGGTTGCACAATCTGTCTTACAAGAACATTTCATGTTCTTGAAAAACACGTGATGCTTGTGGGTATAAGAAAGACAATATATATTTATAAACTTGTTACGTCAACGCATTCTGTCATATATGATGTGTACACCACCAGGTAGTTGTCTGTATAATGTGCGCAAACTGCCACTTGCCATGATATACCAGCGACATTATCTAATGCTCATATACTCCAGAGGAAAAAAAATATTATAGCGAAATGATATACAATGTAGTTGTATTTGTAGAGAAATAGGATACACAATTATAATTGAAGGCTTAGTGTAATTCATACGTGTGATACTGATTCTCGCATGCCAAACGCCTAGCAAATTGTGAGGCGCCTTTTTGTTTAGGTTGAATGTGATACAATTCGAGCAGTACATGTCAAGCCCTAAGCTTTTTTTAGAAATGTGCGCCTTTTTGTTAAGGATATACAATGTATGTGGTACAGTCCATGCAGAACATATCAAAGACCTAGCTAATTACAAGGCATGTGTGCTTTTTTGTTAAGGATAAATGTGGTACATTACACACAGTACATGTAAAAATACTATGTAATTGTAGGACAGATGCGCCTTTTTGTTAAGGATAAATGTGGTACATTTCACACAGTACATGTAAAAATACTATGTAATTGTAGGACAGATGCGCTTTTTTGTTAAGGATAAATGTGGTACATTTCACACAGTACATGTAAAAATACTAGGTAATTGTAGGACAGATGCGCCTTTTTGTTAAGGATAAATGTGGTACATTTCACACAGTACATGTAAAAAACTAGCTTATTGTAAGACATGTGCGCCTTTTTGTTAAGGATAAATGTGGTACATTACACACAGTACATGTAAAAATGCTATGTAATTGTAGGACAGATGCGCTTTTTTGTTAAGGATAAATGTGGTACATTACACACAGTACATGTAAAAATACTATGTAATTGTAGGACAGATGCGCCTTTTTGTTAAGGATAAATGTGGTACATTTCACACAGTACATGTAAAAATACTAGCTTATTGTAAGGCATGTGCGCCTTTTTGTTAAAGATAAATGTGGTACATTACACACAGTACATGTAAAAAACTAGCTTATTGTAAGGCATGTGCGCCTTTTTGTTAAGGATAAATGTGGTACATTTCACACAGTACACGTAAAAGTACTACTAATTGTAAGACATGTGCGCCTTTTTGTTAAAGATAAATGTGGCACATTACACACAGTACATGTACAAATATTAGCTAATTGTAAGACATGTGCGCCTTTTTGTTAAGAATAAAATTTGGTACAAATCACACAGTACATGTCAAACCCCTCGCCAAACTTAAGGCACATGCGCAGATGGTGAAAACCTTATAATTTTGTTGCAATGATGGACTGGGATATGGTTAAAATATGGTTTAATATCAGTCAGCATTTACACAACGCAACACTACATGTATTATGACGCAAAGCGATGTGTGTGAGCGTGTTAGCTTTCGGGGATGTTCTACTTTGTTTCGTTATATCATTATAAATCTTCATTGCAAAGTGGGGAAATATGCACTGTTGTTTCTTGGATTGGCTTGTTGATTTCGCACCATCGTACAAGTTGACGCAATAAATATAATAGTATATTTTCAATGTTTCCGGTATCTTGCATATAACACATACATGTACATTTAACAATATAATATATTTGTAAGTGTTGATTTAGATTTTATTTGAAGTCACATTGTCGTAATTAGTCACGAAGAATCGATAAATACTTTGATGGTTAAGCCTTGTAAACAACACAATACCTTTATCTGTTCACCCATTCGAAATACAAATACCAAATGAGATGCATATTTTTTTCCTCCTGAAAACTTGATACTCAATAAGACGTAGTTATCATGCGGAGATGATTCTGTATGGCTAATATTTCAAAAGTTATATGTAATGTATACTCGCCATATTGTTTTCCTTCTTATTTTAGCAACATCATTTGCGAAACATATACAAATTCTTAATTCATAGTAATTTGCAATCAATTCTACGCTCAGTTAACAAGTAATTTTGACAAAAGACTTAGCCGAAAGAAGATTTTACCGTTATGATACAGCTCCAAGCGCCGACGTAAGCTTGCAGATCTCGATCTACACAGTTTTTCGAAGCTTGATAATTTTGTGCTAAGCAGAATAATAGCTTAGACATTCATACCAGACCGACGTATCTAAGAACAATACCGATGGATGAATGAAATGACAGACAATCCGATACGTTGTCATTTTAATTCACATCAAAATTCTAACTATAAATAGATCTGCGAAAACGCTTCAAAAATATAAGCATCAATTAATGTAATGCTTTGCTTTTTATATTTTTTCTTCTTCTTTTGTAATTAATGTCGTTTCTCTGTTTGAAATGCTGACGAGCAAGAATAACAATGTTGCCTTTCTTTGTGAAACTTGACGTCGTTTTGAGACATTCCTGTATTACAAAATGGCCTATAGACAGTTATCGTGTGACGTCACATGTTTCCTAGCATGCACCGAGGTCCTCCATATTTGTGGTAAAGCCTTTGTCTACCCTTTCAGCTATTGTTTACTAATGTCTGCTTACAATTCGACGATTACAGTGATTATTTCTCGATATTCGTCGTGTGTAATTGGCTACAAGGTGCAATATACAGAACGACATTGATACTTTATATCCTATTGTGCGTAAAAAGGTTCTTGAAGAAGACACATTTAATCGGTTTTGATCCGTGCTCGTTCTCGACTGCAGCCTGGAGTTTTGATGATGCTTTGCTGCCGGACCTCAACGGGCGTACACATTCTGTACATGTGTCTGCATTCTTACACTTGTCTGAAAGAGTCGCAGCGTGACCGCTCTGTTTAAGATACCAACAGGTTATATTATTATTATTATTATTATTATTATTTATATTATTATTATTACTATTATTATTCGATGATGATGATGATGATGATAATGATGACAGGCTTTTTCACGTAATAGTTTAGCACACTTACGTGACAGGCATTATACCGGTTATTGTATACAAATAGTCTCTCGCATGGCAAAATCATTTGAATAACTATAAAGTACATGTATGTTAAAAAGTAACAGTGCGTTGTTCTGAATTGCTTGGCATCAGTCGCAAATTTCACAACCATACTGGAGGTTCTTCTCCACAGCATTGTCCCTGTTTTATTACATTTGACCGAAAGTTTGTGCCTCCTTCCAGCATTTTATTATTTATTGTAAGAACAACATGGTTAGTATTCACTTTTCTTAATAAATAAATCATCATCCAAATCAGTCATCCACCAAATTTTCTTAATACATCCAAATTGCACTTAAGTACAATCCTCACCGTAAGGCATTCTATCAGTTGCATGTAAGTGGCCATCATTTGTCGATCTTTAATCTCTTGCGGAGTAATAATCACATCGCCCACCACGCGCTTTCAGCGCTTTGATTTCAGGCGTTCTTGAATTTAATCTATATGTTGTTCTTTCATACATTTTCCTTCTTTTGTAACCGCTTTTGCTTTTGTTTGCTTTAGCTGTCAGGACCAACGTAAGCCCAGTTGGCTATGTTGTAGACCCTATTTAACCCATTTCAGAAATAACAGAGTGTTCAATAATTATATGAACAAAAACTCATTTATTTCTATAGCATTCCGTTTATGTTAATGTATGCATTTAATACAATTCCTTTATTTAGGCCAAGGAAGGCTTTACTATATATAATCGCCCTTCGTAAATCGTTCCTTTAATCTAAGAAAAAAATATTTTTTTCTTTATTTACTTATAAGTTATCATTAACAGACAAGATCTAACTATCGATCTACTACTTTTTATAACATTGTCATTTCATACATCTCTGTCTTCTTTTCACCTATTATTGACCTTATGTCTTCATTTAATGTCAAATCAAAGAAAGTTATGTACAGTATGATAACGATCTTGTCTTCATTCAACTACACTATTAATATCATGTCTTCATTAGCTGTAATTTCGTTAAAACTATATTCTCGCTGCTGGAAATAAACTCTTACATTGTTCAAGTTTAATCATTGTGTTTTTTTAAACTTTTTCTGCCATTGTTTCCCATTGCAAATATGAATAATTATACAAGAACTTTTGACCATTGTGGTAAATGTCCATTCGATAAAAGGATAAGTGGCTACTTAAATGTTCTAGTTCAATATGCAGGCATCTTGTTTGGAGTTTTATGTTAACCTTCACGCAGCTTGGCCCAGGAAGTGGAAAATAAACACAGGCCCAAGTTTCACATTTGTTTATTGGCTATTCACAATAATTGACTTAATTGTCTTGAGCAAAGGTTTTACAAAAACCATGGACTCAGTTGGCATGACCAAGGGTTTTACAACAACCATGGACTCAGTTGGTATGACCAAAGGCTTCACAACAACCATGGACTCAGTTCTCCTGACCAAAGGTTTTACAACAACCATGGACTCAATTGTCCTGACCAAAGGTTTTACAACAACCATGGACTCAATTGTCCTGACCAAAGGTTTAAGGTTTTACAACAACCATGGACTCAGTTGTCCTGACCAAAGGTTTTACAACAACCATGGACTCAGTTCTTCTGACCAAAGGTTTTACAACAACCATGGACTCAATTGTCCTGGCCAAATTTTCACAACAACCATGGACTCAGTTCTCCTCACCAAAGGTTTTACAACATCCATGGACTCAATTGTCATGAGCAAAGGTTTTACAACATCCATGGACTCAATTGTCCTGACCAAAGGTTTTACAACAACCATGGACTCAATTGTCCTGACCAAAGGTTTAAGGTTTTACAACAACCATGGACTCAGTTGTCCTGACCAAAGATTTTACAACAACCATGGACTCAACTGTCCTGACCAAAGGTTTTACAACAAGCATGGACTCAACTGTCCTGAGTAATGGTTTTACAACAACTATGGACTCAGTTCTCCTGACCAAAGGTTTTACAACAACCATGGACTCAACTGTCCTGACCAAAGGTTTTACAACAAGCATGGACTCAATTGTCCCGACCAAAGGTTTTACAACACCATGGACTCAGTTTACCAGACCAAAGGTTTTACAACAACCATGGACTCAGTTCTCCTGACCAAAGGTTTTACAACAGCCATGGACTTAATTGTCCTGATAAAGGTTTTACAACAAGCATGGACTCAGTTGTCCCGACCAAAGGTTTTACAACAGCCATGGACTTAATTGTCCTGATAAAGGTTTTACAACAACCATGGACTCAATGCATGATCCTCTGGTGAGGTTTGAATACACATACAGCGTTTTAAAGGTTGTATCTAACAGTTTGGCAATAAAAACAAAATCTTTACCCAGTATGCACTTTAGTAAATTTTGGATAGATCCTGTATTGTTAGACATAACAAGTTGTGAATTAATCTCGCCTAATGTTCATTCTTCTCATCTATAATAATCACGATGGGGGTTTCTGCTAAAAATAGATACCGGCATCAGCGAGGATAACCCGGATGATGACATAACGTGATCTAAGGTAAGTGGTCACGTGGTTTCTTTAGTTAAAATAGCTCACTGCGCAGCCTGGCTCATAACAAATACGTGTTTGTAATATCGGTGTTATGCTTCACTTTTAACATAGATGTAAATCATTAACAGATATCATTTTGCGGGATCTTTGCAGACAACTATAATTCATTTAGTTGCTTCAGATTTAACAATGGGATCTAAACGGCCGGATAAATCCTTGAAAGTGATTCATGTTCACATAAGAAGTATGATATAATACAGCCGCAAACACGAACATAACAAACAGCGGTTTATCATTTTATGTGGTGATAATGCCGATAACATAATTTTCTACAACATAAGGGCATTCCATTCACATGTCTACATTTTTATTATTGTCTTCCATAAAGACCGACAATACTAAATGCAAGAAAAAATACACAATTCTGTAAATTGATTTATGACTATTAAGTTTGCAATTTAAATATAATCGGAAAATTTCACAAGAAATTGGCCTCCACTGTAACTTAAAAATGCTAGCGTGATTTTTTACTGTCGATATGTGCATTTTTGGATCAGGTTAATTTTGAAGTTCACATATAATTCATGTACATTTATTGTGAGTTTGTGCTTAGCATCGTCAGTCTGCACCTTTGGGCTTTTGTCTCCTGATGGATCTTAATAGGTATCCGTCTGCAACACTTTAAAATAATCGACTGGCAGTATGCCGATTTTCTTGTATAAATATCCCACATGGCGAGGTAAAATAGATTGATATTCAGCTGGTTAGATAGTAATATCACTGTCAGAATGTTAGCATTAACCTTCCTGAAGTAAATGGCATCAAGCGAAGGTTGAATATTTCAATGAATTATTTAAAAGTGCCATTATGCATTTACTCTGACACCCTGTATAAAACAATTCCGCTGGGAATAATTCAACATTCCGTACATTTAAAAACCCAACTTTGCCATCAACTTGTTACTATTTTAGTGCCGAAACCAACGGAAGTTAATGACTTAGAAACAAACATCATGACCTGAGGTTTTACAACAACCCCTTTATTCACTGTCTTGTCCACATGTTTTTCTTCTTCCGTCATTCATTCATCAAAAGTAACGCATCCGATCGACCGTGGCGACTTTATTTTAGAGCGCCAGTGTGAATTTGATTAAGTTAGTGACACGACGGGTGAGACACGAAACGGGAGAAGACACTGCACAATGACTGATTGTTATGTATTAGTTTCGAACATTTCTATATTTAAATTAAAATTAAGCGCGAAGGTATATTCGCATCATAGTTATACTCTGAACTATGACCAAGCGCTTTACGCATGGGCGAATGTGACGTCAGTGTTTACAAACACCGGTCTCTCCTTTAGCGAATTACCCGGATGATAACATAACGCTATAGCGAATTACCCTGATGATGACATAACGCTATAGCGAATTACCCCGATGATGACATAACGCTATAGGGAATTACCCGGATCATGACATAACGCTATAGTGAATTACCCTGATGATGACATAACGCTATAGGGAATTACCCGGATGTTGACATAACGCTATAGGGAATTAACCGGATGATGACATAAAGCTATAGGGAATTAACCGGATGATGACATAACGCTATAGGGAATTAACCGGATGATGACATAACGAAATATTTGTTTGTAATGACCAGTGGGATGTTATGTTTCACTATTCACTAAGATGTCGGACACCTATAAAAACATTTCGCGAGATATTTTCATGAACCAATAAATCAATAATGAACTGAACGTTGGAGAAAAAAAACATGAACTCCAAACAACCTGATACCACCTTTAAAATAATTAGCAATTAGACGTCTATTTCTCGTTGCCCTAAACGCAATTGTCTTACGAAGTTTTGTCTAGCCTGAAACGAAAAGAGATAATTAATTGGCCTATTGCAAAATGCCGGGAAGATGTAATGTACTATCTGTTCTCTTTTTGTGTACCCACAAGACAGCTGTATGTGCAGACTTGTTCACATACATGTATGGTACCGTAATTAAAACATTAAACATTATTTTGATACATACACTTTGTATCAAAACATATCTAAATTGCATACATCTTTTTCATATTTGTCGTGAATGCCTTTAATGTGCCAGCGCATTTCATTTGAGCGTCTAAGGTCCACTGCATTTAGCCAATATTTGTGAGACATGTGTATAATCCTAAAATATGCCATATCATAGCATTATACTCTAAATAAAAATACCTAATTTAAGTCTGTGCATCGGTAATTAATTTAACATGTCCCGTATGTTTCAAAGGCAAAAAGAGCGGAATGCTCTGTTATGTATGAAATTTTCTTACGCCCAAATGTTCAATCATGAAAAAAAGTCCAGCTGTATTGAATACATCGTCGGCAACCACAGTATTTTCTCCCGTTACACTCCATACATACCGTGGGAAATTTGACTAGCAAAATCTCGTTTTCATGAATATGCATGAGGCAGGGGAGACCAATCTTCTTCCAATGAAATCGCATGTTACAATAAAATACTCTTCAATTTCAATGACGTCATACTGGGATTTTCTTACTAAAAATAGAAATCAACGCACATGTTTACTCATGGAGGTCGCCATTTTGAACGGTAAACCGAACCTTAGTCATAAAACGTAATTTCATTGGCTAGTTTTCCGTGGTGGTTTCCTTATGGCACCAATGAAACTGCCTCATTAATTATTCATGACTACGAGATTTTCTTAGCCAATTGTCCCACGGGTACATAACGCAGCATAGCGGAGTAATGTAACGGGGGATAACCGACGATGTATTGAATACAGATGAAAAAAAGATTTCGTTACTTCTTAAATCTTTTTGGTGGTGCTTGGCTATTATTATAGTTATTTGCTAATAATATTTAATCACGAGATCTGCTTTAATGTTCTTCAAAAATGACATATACTTGTTAAAGGAAATGAATTTATTCCTTACCGAATTATGCTGTTTGAACATTTTGCAGACCTCGTGATTTATAATAAATGTTTTTGCCAACGTCAGGTTTTTGTGTTCTTTGTTGCAAAACCTGGGTTCAAATACAGAATCAATAAATTAACATGTCACAAAAAGTATGTCCTGTCATAGGGTTGTATAATCAAAAGGACCACTGCATTAAGAAAACTTCTAGCCAGTCGGGTAAAATAACAGCTAGTAAGATATAATCAAGTCACCGTTGATGAATGCTGTTACTAAATAATAAGAAACTAAGCTATAAGATGAAAAATAAATCTGTCAACATTAAAGGCATTTAAAAGCCATTAATAACTTGAACACATGAACACGCATCGGATTCTTATAAAATTGTGAACACTGTACATTGTTTTATTGAAAACTATGGTGAACATGTATATTGTTATACCAACCCTAGAGTGAAAACTTTATGATAAATCCTTATTATAAAAACCTTTGTTTATGTAGCTACCACACTCGTTTCCTGAGTGGTATCCGACAGTTTGGACCAAAAGTATTTTCATTATACATCTTAGTAAACCATTTCTATATAAACAGATCTCGTAAAAAGCTGTTTACTGGTGTCCTACACATGTCGCAAAAGTGAACCATTACGCCACAATCGTCATTACAAACGTGTATTTCCTGACAGAGCCACGCTGCACAGTTAGCTATTTTTGTACCAAGAAAACCATGTGACCCTAATGTTTAAGTTCATCCACGCTATCCGTTGTGACGTCGATGTCTATTTTTAGCAGGAATGCCAATCGTTTTTATTTACTGATATTGCACCTTTAAGAGTGACTAACACTCTCTCCCGGACAAACTCTCTCCTGGACAAACTATCTCCCGGACAAACTACCTCCCGGACAAAACCAGCAAAGTCGGACAAAAGACTTTTCGTACATGTCATGATGTTTATGCACTTATCTCCGATCCTCGTCTGTTTTAGTTTGCCGCATTTTGAGTGTATATTTGTCTAAATCTTTAGGAGTGGTGTCAGATGAAATTTGATGAAAATAAAAACATTGCTCGAAAGATTTGAAAGTTTTAATGCTACAAAACAAACCTTTTAAATACGTGAGCTCTAATTTCAGGACCTTAACATTCAAGGGTATAAAAGGTTATTCCTGTATGGAAATTCGCATTAAGCAGATGCTTTTGTTTTTTCGAGATGTTAAGGTTTTAAATGCCCCCATAGCAAACAGTTTGAGTATTCGTATTTCATGACCTCAAGGTTACACGTGTAAATAAAAAGACGTACTAGCTAGTATAGGATACACAATCTTGTCGACAAAGGTGACTAATAGATTAATACTGTGTCATTAATTTAAGGATATCTGTACTTATCTAGCATCCACACAGACCCTAGCAATTCGCAAAGAGTTACTAAACAATCGGCTCAGTGACCTAACAATCGGCTCAGTTCCTGAACAACCGGCTCAGTTACTGAACAAACGGCTCAGTTACTGAACAGTCGGCTCAGTTACTGAACAGTCGGCTCAGTTACTGAACAATCGGCTCATGTACCGAACAATCGGTTCATGTACCGAACAGTCGGCTCAGTTACTGAACAATCGGCTCAGTTACTGAACAATCGGCTCAGTTACTGAACAATCGGCTCAGTTACTGAACAATCGGCTCATGTACCGAACAATCGGCTCAGTTACTGAACAATCGGCTCAGTTACTAAACAATCGGTTCATATACCGAACAGTCGGCTCAGTTACTAAACAATCGGTTCATGTACCGAACAGTCGGCTCAGTTACTGAACAATCGGCTCAGTTACTGAACAATCGGCTCATATACTGAACAATCGGCTTAGTTACTGAACAATCGGCTCAGTTGCTGAACAATCGGCTCAGTTACTTAAACAATCGGATCAGATACTGAACAATCGGCTCAGTTACTGAACAATCGGATCAGATACTGAACAATCGGTTCATATACAGAACAATCGGCTCAGTTACTGAACAATCGGATCAGATACTGAACAGTCGGTTCATATACAGAACAATCGGCTCAGTTACTTAAACAATCGGATCAGATACTGAACAGTCGGTTCATATACAGAACAATCGGCTCAGTTACTTAAACAATCGGATCAGATACTAAACAATCGGCTCAGTGTAATAATCGGCAGTGTTTAAAAAATCCGTGTTGATAGGAAACTCTGCTTTGGAATAAGAAGCGACTTGGTCGCAGTTTCGTGAAGGTACAAAAAAACCCACCTAGAACCACATCCTCTTCACTTCACATTTATTATGACCATTACCAATATTCGGTATTTCAGGAAATTTAGCTTCATGGCAAACTAACAGATGTTTTATTGGTCGCTGACAGTCGATTAAACATATCCTAACTATCAATTTACCGACTTCGTACTTAATATGTGGAGCATAAGAAAAGTATATACAGTGGAGATTCAGGTAAAAAGTACTAATAAAGAACAATTTTTACATAGGAACAAACAGTGGTTGTTTTTAAATATTGTACTCAATCATGTAAGTATTAAAAGCTTTAAATATTTATCCTGACATTTGCTTAGTGTTTTAACACAGGGGCTTTAGACGAAGTTTGAATTAAACCACATCAAATAGCATAAAATCCAACAGTATGTCTAAGTATTTAGACAACATTTGTAACTTGGATCATGTAGATTAACAATTCCTTTTTAATGTTGTATTTTATCAATGAATAATGTTCAGTTCGGACGTTTTAATGCGTGCTTTATTTATTGTTTTACAAACTGTGCGAATTGCACCAAGAAATGAGTGTTTGTGTCTTTGTAGGCCTATGTATACGTCGTCTCACAAACGCAAGCTTAGTTTTTATGGCGAATTCATTCATGTAAAAGGATAACGATAATAGTTGGACGTAGTCAAGCGGAAGAAATCAGCTTTCATGAAGAAAACAACAACAACAACGTTTTACCCATTTATGTAACATGAGCGCGCTAATACACACCTGTTAACATAGAACCTCTAACACACTAGATTGTACACACTGAATATACAACCCCAGTCATAGCGATAAGGATGTTAATTCGATAGATAGCAAACGCACTACAACGCACTACGATAAATAGATTTCGACCTGCCAATGGATCAAGACGTCTGAACTATAACCGAATAAGTTTAGTATTAATTTAAAGCCCCAGATAGTTTAAAACTGTTACTGACAAGGGAAAATAACGTGTCTGCCAACGGTGGTATGGCTTTTAATGTATTTGAAAAAATCGTCTAAGTCGGTCGCTGTGGGAAACGTTAAGATGCTTTGTTATAAACTTGTGATCGGTTCAACATGTTACGTTTCCAACGGATGTTAATCACAATAAAATACGCTTCCGATTTATTGTGAATATACAGTGAAAAATGTATGTTTTGTTTTGTCTTTAAACCAGCTCAAATGCCTGGGTAAAACCACCAGCGCATAGCAGGGCAGCTGGAAGACCTTTCCACATGAACTTTTGCCCGGAAAAGGATTCGAACCCGCGCGGTGGACGGCGACTATTCCATTTGGCCTCCACCTCTTCTACAGTTTATAGCATACCAAAATAAAAGTGTCTTTGTAGATCATCGTTTTTTTCTGTTAATAGAGCTTTAATTTAAACAGCTGTCTGGTCTGGTCCAGAGGGATAAAAACTGTCTGGTCTGTTCCAGTCGGATAACAGCTGTCTGGTCCAGCCGGATAAAAGCTGTCTGGTCTGGTCCAGTCGGATAACAGCTGTCTGGTCCAGCCGGATAAAAGCTGTCTGGTCTGGTCCAGTCGGATAACAGCTGACTGGTCCAGCCGGATAAAAGCTGTCTGGTCTGGTCCAGTCGGATAACAGCTGTCTGGTCTGTTCCAGACGGATAACAGCTGTCTGGTCCAACCGGATAAAAGCTGTCTGGTCTGTTCCAGTCGGATAAAAGCTGTCTGATCCAGCCGGATAAAACTGGCTGGTCTGGTCCAGCCGGATAAAAACTGTCTGGTCTGTTCCAGTCGGATAAAAGCTGTCTGATCCAGCCGGATAAAACTGGCTGGTCTGGTCCAGCCGGATAAAAACTGTCTGGTCTGGTCCAGTCGGATAAAAGCTGTCTGGTTCTGTCCAGCCGGATAAAAGCTGTCTGGTCTTGTCCAACGGATAAAAACTGTTTGGTCCAGCCGGATAAAAACTGTCTGGTCTGGTCCAGCCGGATAAAAGCTGTCTGGTCTGGTCCAGCCTGATAAAAGCTGTCTGGTCCAGCCGGATAAAAGCTGTCTGGTCCAGCCGGATAAAAACTGTCTGGTCTGATCCAGCTGGATAAAAACTCTAGTCCAGCCGGATAAAAACTGTCTGGTCTGGTCCAGCCGGATAAAAGCTGTCTGGTTCTGTCCAGCAAGATAACAGCTGTCTGGTCTGGTCCAGCCGGAAAAAAAACTGTCTGGTCTGGTCTGGTCTGGTCTGGTCCAGCAAGATAACAAGTGTCTGGTCTGGTCCAGCAAGATAACAAGTGTCCGGTCTGGTCCAGCAAGATAACAAGTGTCTGGTCTGGTCCAGCAAGATAACAGCTGTCTGGTCTGGTCCAGCCGGATGAAATCTGACTGGTGTGGTTCAGTCCGATAAAAACTGTCTGGTCTGGTCCAGCCGGATAAAATCTGTCTGAGCGTCTGTAAACCAATGCTCAGAATCAAATGACCCAGTAACATGTTAAAGACAGTATCCGACAGATTGTCCTAGATTTGTAAACTTAAACAACCAATAAGTTATTACAGCCTGAAAAGATTCCTTTCACCTGTGTGAAACGTTGACAAAAGCGTACCACTCATTTTCACAAATGTGTGTGCTATCTGAGCCGCGATGCATAGATAGCTATTTATTAACTAAGAAAACCATATTACCACTTTCTTTGAAATCTCATTATATCATTATCCGGGTAATCCGACCTCACGTCGGTAATTATTTTTAGCAAACTCACCTCATTTATTTATAGATTTGCAAAGATTAGACATCTAGACTAAAGCATAAAGTTGTTGTTGTTTTTTCATATATAATGCTCCAATTCTCCTTAAGTACAAGGTGTAAGTTTTTGTTAATTGTATTTGAAGAGGCAAGCTGTCGGGTACCACCATTGATATCATATAATGGTTCTCATACCAACAGTACTCGGTTTTTTATAATTAACCTTTGATTAATCCATATTTCGTGTTTTGGATTAATTTTCAATAGATAACATTCAAAACAATACAACCGGAAGGGGTTGAGGCGGAAGCTTTATCTTGTTATGTAAAACAAAGACAGGAGAAAGAAACGAAATTGAAAAAAACTTTATAGAATTAATAACAATATAAGATTAAATGTCTTTTTTTTCTTTCTCTTCAACTCTATTCTAGACCAACATGCAGATGTTGAGTACTTAAATGAAACTTGGAAATCGGACAAACTAAAAGTATAGACCTTTTTCGTAATTTGATATTTTAGCATCATACATTTTACACGATGTTGTTTTAAATCAATTACAGTCATACTGATGACGTCTAGCTAATTGTGATAGGGTTGTGTGAAAGGATTGTGGGGTGGGGGTGGGGGTTGGGGGTGGAACGGTGACCATAGGTACATGTCTGTGTAGAGCTACCGCCGTCATTTAGATAGAAGCAAGAACTGATACGTTCATTGACACTTGTTGCGCTTAATCAAAATCAAACATTGCTTCAGTAAACTATAAGCATTTGTACTTATCATCGTGAATAAAAGTACATCTCCTCAAGCGCGAACAAACCAGTGTATAAATAAAGATTGCTGACATGCTCGTTTAAATATAGACACTAAACTCGATTTCCCCTTCACCTAGGGAACAGCCAAATCGCACGTGGCCACATGCAACGTTCTGTGAAATATCATTCTCCTATATAATGTCAATAGTTGGATAATTTTAAGTTCAGCAAGAGTATGTCATTGGCAGAATGCCTAGTGGCACTTGAGGCTATTTTTGCTACATTTACCTATCCTGTATTAAAGTTCACTTTTATAAGACAAACCATACACTTGACTATCACAGGAATATTAAATGATATAAATGAAGAATTATGACGTGATTATTAAACAGTATCAACATATGTGTTAAAACAACTTACGACGTTTGTTCAAGCTTTTTTGCAAAGTTATTTTTAATACACTTACAGATTCTGGACGTGCGCCATGCAAGGCGCCACAGAGAGCAATAGTGTGGTTATATTGGCATCAAGACTTTGTGCTACTATGCTGCATTTCTTGTTGTTTGCTACACCTGTTTTGTATTACAAACTGCAGCATCAATGCCGACAGACTCGATACCTTTCTCCAAAGTCCTCGCACAAAGCAGCTGCAAATTCTTGTTATTGCCTGCTGCATTGTATTCATTTTCATAATTGGAAGCTGCACTGTAAACATACGCACATCCGGTTTGTTTTCTTAGATTGATGAACTGCTAATTTCTGTTATTGCTTGCTGCATTGTTGCCCTCATTAAAATGTTATTCCATTAAAGCTGTGCCAGCTAATAAAAAGCGACCAGAGACAACCACGATAACCGTTACGGAACGGTCAGTAACCACATTGACTAACTGGTTTGGTGCAATCGAGGTATAATAATAAAAGGCCCAAAGGCTCTTTACTATATGCATGTTAAGGTCGTTTCAAAGCTACACACATTGATCTTAAACCAGATGCCATTTTGATATAAAATAACCATTGCCTTTATTTTTCAGTATTAAATATACGTCCCAGTGCACTAAGTTTAAATATACGTTCCAGTGCACTTAGTTTATATATAGTCCCAGTGCACTTAGTTTAAATATAGTCCCAGTGCACTAAGTTTAAATATAGTCTCAGTGCACTAAGTTTAAATATAGTCTCAGTGCACTAAGTTTAAATATAGTCTCAGTGCACTAAGTTTCAATATAGTCTCAGTGCACTAAGCTTAAATATAGTCTCAGTGCACTAAGTTTAAATATAGTCCCAGTGCACTAAGTTTAAATGTAGTCTCAGTGCACTAAGTTTAAATATACGTCCCAGTGCACTTAGTTTAAATATAGCCCCAGTGCACTAAGTTTAAATATAGTCCCATAGCATTAAGTTTAAATATAGTCTCAGTGCACTAAGTTTAAATATACGTCCTAGTGCACTAAGTTTAAATATAGTCTCAGTGCACTAAGTTTAAATATAGTCCCAGTGCACTAAGTTTAAATGTAGTCTCAGTGCACTAAGTTTAAATATACGTCCCAGTGCACTTAGTTTAAATATAACCCCAGTGCACTAAGTTTAAATGTAGTCTCAGTGCACTAAGCTTAAATATAGTCTCAGTGCACTAAGTTTAAATATAGTCCCAGTGCACTAAGTTTAAATGTAGTCTCAGTGCACTAAGTTTAAATATACGTCCCAGTGCACTTAGTTTAAATATAGCCCCAGTGCACTAAGTTTAAATATAGTCCCATTGCATTAAGTTTAAATATAGTCTCAGTGCACTAAGTTTAAATATACGTCCCAGTGCACTAAGTTTAAATATAGTCTCAGTGCACTTAGTTTAAATATAGTCTCAGTGCACTTAGTTTAAATATAGTCTCAGTGCACTAAGTTTGAATATAGTCTCAGTGCACTAAGTTTAAATATAGTCTCAGTGCACTAAGTTTAAATATAGTCTCAGTGCACTTAGTTTAAATATAGTCTCAGTGCACTAAGTTTAAATATACGTCCCAGTGCACTAAGTTTAAATATAGTCTCAGTGCACTTAGTTTAAATATAGTCTCAGTGCACTTAGTTTAAATATAGTCCCATAGCATTAAGTTTAAATATAGTCTCAGTGCACTAAGTTTAAATATACGTCCCAGTGCACTAAGTTTAAATATAGTCTCAGTGCACTTAGTTTAAATATACGTCCCAGTGCACTAAGTTTAAATAAAGTCTCAGTGCACTTAGTTTAAATATAGTCTCAGTGCACTAAGTTTAAATATACGTCCCAGTGCGCTTAGTTTAAATATACATCTCAGTGCACTTAGTTTAAATATAGTCTCAGTGCACCAAGTTTAAATATACGCCCCAGTGCACTAAGTTTAAATATAGTCTCAGTGCACTTAGTTTAAATATAGTCTCAGTTCACAAAGTTTAAATATAGTCTCAGTTCACTAAGTTTAAATATAGTCTCAGTGCACTAACTTTAATATAGTCTCAGTGCACTTAGTTTTAATATACGTCCCAGTGCACTAAGTTTAAATATACGTCCCAGTGCACTAAGTTTAAATATAGTCTCAGTGCACTTAGTTTAAATATAGTCTCAGTGCACTTAGTTTAAATGTAGTCTCAGTGCACTTAGTTTAAATATACGTCCCAGTACACTAAGTTTAAATATAGTCTCAGTGCACTAAGTTTAAATATAGTCTCAGTACACTAAGTTTAAATATAGTCTCAGTGCACTTAGTTTAAATATACGTCCCAGTACACTAAGTTTAAATATAGTCTCAGTGCACTAAGTTTAAATATAGTCTCAGTGCACTAAGTTTAAATATAGTCTCAGTGCACTTAGTTTAAATATACGTCCCAGTACACTAAGTTTAAATATAGTCTCAGTGCACTAAGTTTAAATATAGTCTCAGTGCACTTAGTTTAAATATACGTCCCAGTGCACTAAGTTTAAATATACGTCCCAGTGCGCTTAGTTTAAATATACGTCCCAGTACACTAAGTTTAAATATAGTCTCAGTGCACTAAGTTTAAATATACGTCCCAGTACACTAAGTTTAAATATACGTCCCAGTGCGCTTAGTTTAAATATAGTCTCAGTGCACTAAGTTTAAATATACGTCCCAGTGCACTAAGTTTAAATATACGTCCCAGTGCACTAAGTTTAAATATACGTCCCAGTGCGCTTAGTTTAAATATAGTCTCAGTGCACTTAGTTTAAATATACGTCCCAGTGCACTTAGTTTAAATATAGTCTCAGTGCACTAAGTTTAAATATAGTCCCAGTGCGCTTAGTTTAAATATAGTCTCAGTGCACTAAGTTTAAATATACGTCCCAGTGCACTAAGTTTAAATATACGTCCCAGTGCACTAAGTTTAAATATACGTCCCAGTGCGCTTAGTTTAAATATAGTCTCAGTGCACTAAGTTTAAATATACGTCTCAGTGCACTAAGTTTAAATATAGTCTCAGTGCACTAAGTTTAAATATAGTCTCAGTGCGCTTAGTTTAAATATACGTCCCAGTGCACTAAGTTTAAATATACGTCCCAGTGCGCTTAGTTTAAATGTAGTCTCAGTGCACTTAGTTTAAATATAGTCTCAGTGCACTAAGTTTAAATATACGTCCCAGTGCACTAAGTTTAAATATAGTCCCAGTGCGCTTAGTTTAAATGTAGTCTCAGTGCACTTAGTTTAAATATACGTCCCAGTACACTAAGTTTAAATATAGTCCCAGTGCGCTTAGTTTAAATGTAGTCTCAGTGCACTTAGTTTAAATATACGTCTCAGTGCACTAAGTTTAAATATAGTCCCAGTGCGCTTAGTTTAAATGTAGTCTCAGTGCACTTAGTTTAAATATACGTCCCAGTGCACTAAGTTTAAATATAGTCCCAGTGCGCTTAGTTTAAATGTAGTCTCAGTGCACTTAGTTTAAATATACGTCTCAGTGCACTAAGTTTAAATATACGTCCCAGTGCGCTTAGTTTAAATGTAGTCTCAGTGCACTTAGTTTAAATATAGCCCCAGTGCACTTAGTTTAAATATACGTCCCAGTGCACTTAGTTTAAATATACGTCCCAGTACACTAAGTTTAAATATAGTCTCAGTGCACTTAGTTTAAATATACGTCCCAGTACACTAAGTTTAAATATACGTCCCAGTGCGCTTAGTTTAAATATAGTCTCAGTGCACTTAGTTTAAATATAGCCCCAGTGCACTTAGTTTAAATATACGTCCCAGTGCACTTAGTTTAAATATACGTCCCAGTACACTAAGTTTAAATATAGTCTCAGTGCACTTAGTTTAAATATACGTCCCAGTACACTAAGTTTAAATATAGTCCCAGTGCACTAAGTTTAAATATAGTCTCAGTGCACTAAGTTTAAATATACGTCCCAGTACACTAAGTTTAAATATAGTCTCAGTGCACTAAGTTTAAATATACGTCCCAGTGCACTTAGTTTAAATATACGTCCCAGTACACTAAGTTTAAATATAGTCTCAGTGCACTAAGTTTAAATATAGTCTCAGTGCACTAAGTTTAAATATAGCCTCAGTGCACTAAGTTTAAATATACGTCCCAGTGCACTTAGTTTAAATATACGTCCCAGTGCACTTAGTTTAAATATACGTCCCAGTACACTAAGTTTAAATATACGTCCCAGTACACTAAGTTTAAATATACGTCCCAGTACACTAAGTTTAAATATACGTCCCAGTACACTAAGTTTAAATATAGTCTCAGTGCACTAAGTTTAAATATACGTCCCAGTGCACTTAGTTTAAATATACGTCCCAGTACACTAAGTTTAAATATACGTCCCAGTACACTAAGTTTAAATATACGTCCCAGTACACTAAGTTTAAATATACGTCCCAGTACACTAAGTTTAAATATAGTCTCAGTGCACTAAGTTTAAATATACGTCCCAGTGCACTTAGTTTAAATATACGTCCCAGTACACTAAGTTTAAATATACGTCCCAGTGCACTAAGTTTAAATATACGTCTCAGTGCACTTAGTTTAAATATACGTCCCAGTACACTAAGTTTAAATATACGTCTCAGTGCACTTAGTTTAAATATACGTCCCAGTACACTAAGTTTAAATATACGTCCCAGTACACTAAGTTTATATATAGTCTCAGTGCACTAAGTTTAAATATAGTCTCAGTGCACTTAGTTTAAATATACGTCCCAGTACACTAAGTTTAAATATAGTCTCAGTGCACTAAGTTTAAATATATGTTCCAGTGCGCTTAGTTTAAATATACGTCCCAGTACACTAAGTTTAAATATACGTCCCAGTGCACTTAGTTTAAATATACGTCCCAGTGCACTTAGTTTAAATATACGTCCCAGTACACTAAGTTTAAATATACGTCCCAGTACACTAAGTTTAAATATACGTCCCAGTACACTAAGTTTAAATATACGTCCCAGTACACTAAGTTTAAATATACGTCCCAGTACACTAAGTTTAAATATAGTCTCAGTGCACTAAGTTTAAATATACGTCCCAGTGCACTTAGTTTAAATATACGTCCCAGTACACTAAGTTTAAATATAGTCTCAGTGCACTTAGTTTAAATATACGTCCCAGTACACTAAGTTTAAATATAGTCTCAGTGCACTTAGTTTAAATATACGTCCCAGTACACTAAGTTTAAATATAGTCTCAGTGCACTAAGTTTAAATATAGTCTCAGTGCACTTAGTTTAAATATACGTCCCAGTACACTAAGTTTAAATATAGTCTCAGTGCACTAAGTTTAAATATATGTTCCAGTGCGCTTAGTTTAAATATACGTCCCAGTACACTAAGTTTAAATATAGTCTCAGTGCACTAAGTTTAAATATACGTCCCAGTACACTAAGTTTAAATATACGTCCCAGTACACTAAGTTTAAATATACGTCCCAGTGCACTAAGTTTAAATATACGTCCCAGTGCGCTTAGTTTAAATATAGTCTCAGTGCACTAAGTTTAAATATAGTCTCAGTGCACTAAGTTTAAATATACGTCCCAGTGCACTAAGTTTAAATATAGTCCCAGTGCGCTTAGTTTAAATATAGCCCCAGTGCACTTAGTTTAAATATACGTCCCAGTACACTAAGTTTAAATATAGCCCCAGTGCACTAAGTTTAAATATAGTCCCAGTGCGCTTAGTTTAAATATAGCCCCAGTGCACTTAGTTTAAATATACGTCCCAGTACACTAAGTTTAAATATAGTCTCAGTGCACTAAGTTTAAATATAGTCTCAGTGCACTTAGTTTAAATATACGTCCCAGTACACTAAGTTTAAATATACGTCCCAGTGCACTAAGTTTAAATATAGTCTCAGTGCACTAAGTTTAAATATAGTCTCAGTGCACTAAGTTTAAATATACGTCCCAGTGCACTAAGTTTAAATATAGTCTCAGTGAACTTAGTTTAAATATACGTCCCAGTGTACTAAGTTTAAATATATGTCCCAGTGCACTTAGTTTAAATATACGGCCCAGTGTTTACTTCCGGATATATAAATGGCATTGGTTTTTATTTTTATAAAAAAAACAACAACACGACTACAGTTGTATAATACAGTTGTGCTTTCGTGTGGGTTTTTTTCATGGATATATATTACATATATAATTGCCGATGGGAATTTTTCGTCATGTCACGCTGACCTTTTTAACTAATTAAGTTTTTCTGATCTTAGTCTAGATAACATTATTAAAATCGAGACATGCATATAAACAGTAATTCCCAATTAATTTAACATTAATTGTATTATTATTTAATGGGGTTTGGGCAAAGATTCTGTATAACACTTTTGTTTTAATAACGATTTTAAACACAGCACCGATTGTTGGATAGTGCAAATCTTGTACTATTGATTTGACCTGTAATATACTTTCTATCACACCTATGAACAATATAAGCATTTATGCAAAGCATCAAAGGGCATCTAATATATGTTTCAGAAACACAATATGTTATCCTACGAACGACAACACCGGACATCCGATTAGTTCTTTGAAAGTGAGATGAAAATTTGATCGAACAATTGACCTTTATATAAACATAACCAATGCTGCGCCATTTATATTGCATATTGGCTTGATGTATGAAACGTTTTATTTAATAAGGCACTTTATCATTTACAAACTCATTTGAGAAAATGTAACGGATAATAATCTTAACGGTATGAGATAAATTTTATAATTATTGCGGATTTCTCTCTCTTTCTCTCTCTCTCTCTCTCTGTCTCTCTCTCTCTCTCTCTCTCTCTCTCTCTCTCTCTCTGTCTCTCTCTCTGTCTCTCTCTCTGTCTCTCTCTCTCTCTCTGTCTCTCTGTCTCTCTCTCCCTCTCCCTCCCTCCCCCACTCTCCCTCTCCCCTCCCTCTCTCTGTCTCTCTCTCTATCTCCCTCCCATTTCTGTCTCTCTGTGTGTCTCTCTCCCTCCCCCTCTCTCGGCCCCTCCCCTCTCTCTGTCTCTCTCCCTCACCCTCTGTCTCCCTCTCTCTCTCCCTCTCCCTCCACCCAATCTCTCCGTTCCTCCCTCCCTCCCTCTCTGTGTCTCTGTGTGTGTCTCTCTCCCTCTCTATTCCTGTATCAAGTTCTTTGCGGATTGATTGCCGTCTTGCCGGGTCTACTGTGTCCCCATATTACCTTCGAGGCCAATTTCTAAAAGTAAAATAGCCGAGGTGATCTGAATGCAAGATAGCTGAAATCTCGTCTTTCATTAGCCGCAGAACCCCGTACATAAAACCGGTAAGTTAATATTTGCGATTGTCCATTCGTCAATTATTGAAAGTAGGCAGGTATTGTGTGTCCGTCGCCTGGAGGTAATCTGGGATTATTAGCGTCCGGGGCCTCGGGGTATTCTGTGAAAATACGATCCGATCCCATTGGCTATTTACAGTCTTGTAAAGCTCTCATGTGAACGATATAAAAATATACTCAAATGTTGGCAATCTACTTTAGTCACTACCAAAGCTGTCTGAAAAAGACATATAAATCTAGCACAAGTCCAGCAAATGCTTGTCCTATAATGGTTAAAAGAGAAAGCAGCAACAATGTCTGCACCACTGCTGTAAGGAGATAAGTTTCAATTAAGTCCAACCAATATTAGGACTATATGAACCTTCATTGGTGGCAAGGATGAAGAAGATGTATAGAATCTACTTCATTCTTCTGATTGATTTTTTTTTTACCTGACGACAGTGCCCTATTATCAGATAAATATGGCAAAGAGAAACCCTTAAAAATATAGTTCATGAAAATTTGTATGTGGCTGTATATCTATACTTATAAGCTTCTAAATAACATGTTTATTTCGAATTACAATATATTCAAGGTTTTGTTGTTGTTATTATTATTTTGTTTTGCCATTTTAATACTTTTTCGTCGTGAACGTTTCTGTTCCGTAAATATGTTTTGTTGTACAGTAGGAAAGCAGAAAGACTACATAGAACATAAATAGACACAATATAAATATGTAACGTCCGTACCATAAATATGTAACGCCCGTAACATAAATAGGTAACGCCCATAGCATAAAAAGGCATAATATAGATATGTAACGCCCGTAACATAAATAGAAAACGCCCGTAGCATCAATAGGCACAATATAAATAAGTGGCGCCTGTAACATAAATAGATAACGCCCGTAACATAAATAGGCACAATATAAAAATGTAATGCCCGTAACATAAAAAGGTAACGCCCGTAGCATAAATAGGCACAATATAACTATGTTACGCCCGTAACATAAATATGTTAGGCCCGTAACATAAATAGGTAACGCCCGTAGCATAAATAGGCTCAATATAAATATGTAACACCCGTAACATAAATAGGTAACCCCCGTAGCATAAATAGACAAAATATAAATATGTAACGCCCGTAACATAAATGGGTAACGTCCGTGTCATAAAAAGGCACAATATTAATATGTAACGCCTGTATCATCAACAGGTAACGCCCGTAACATGAATAGGTACAATATAAAGATGTTACGCCCGTAACATAAATAGGTAACGCCTGTGGCATAAATAGTTAGTCAGTAACATAAATAGGTAACGCCTGTAACATAAATAGGTTACGCCGCAACAAAATAAGTAACGCCCGTAACATAAATAGTAGAGCCCTAAACATAGATGGGTAACGCCTTTAACAAAAATGGATACCGCCTGAAATATAAATAGGTAACGCCCGTAACATAAATAAGTAACGTCCGCCCGTAATATAGATAGGTAACGCCCGCCGTAACATAAATAGGTAACGCCCGAAACATAACTAATTAACGCCTGTAAAATAAATAGGTAACGGCTATTACATAAAAGGATAAAGCCCGTAACATAAATAGGTAACGCCTGTTACATAAAGGGTTAACGTCTGTTACATATTGAGAATCTGATATGAGTGTTCACTAGATACTAAAAATATTAAACGAGTTGGGTAAAATGATAGGCTACGAAACGAGGCTCTGCCGAGTTTCGTATCATTTTTGACAGCGAGTTTAATATTTTCAGTATCAAATAAACACGAATATTAGATTCTATTTACCACATAACCAAAAACATCAGCTGTTTTTGTTTACAATGCACCATCTTTTTATAGTATGAACAGTCGGCTTTGACACGTGCAAATCGCTTTTGAAGAATCCGCACAAAAATTAGTTCCACTCTTTACTCGACCATTTTCGATAAAAAGGGAACAGATTCGTTTATAGCATGACTAAATTGTTATTTTTGTTATTAAAATGAAATTGTCCAAGAAAATTCACAAAACGGCGACAACAAAGTGATCAGGAAATGGCGTATACACTAGACATACTTAATGACGTCACACTACGACAACTAACTAGTGTGGGACGACAAACCCAATAAACAAACAAACTAGTGTGTTACCAAAAATACCGCATGAGTGTTACCTCACGCTCGCGCGGTAGTTAATATGATGAAATGGGTAACGCCTGTAACATAGAAAATGTTTTGTTCGTTTACAAAATGATGTATGCATTAAAATGCGAATATACGCTCCTTCATGTGTATTTGTACAATGTGTATCAACAAAGAGCACACCACTGTTACAACAGGCGATATAATTTATTATAGTCTGTTCATATATGCCCCTGTAGTATTAAGATTGCCCATATCTGGCTGTGTTATTCTGAATGTGTTAATCTGGCCGTGTTAATCTGACTGTGTAAATCTGGCCGTGTTAATCTGGCTGTGTAAATCTGGCCGTGTTAATCTGGCTGTGTTGATTAAAAACTATTTGTTACGATGACGTCTTAATTTACAATTTTCTAAAAAAAAAATACGACAAAAATATACGTGCATATAAGACAACGTCATTAACATTCAGGCAGGAAGTTAACATGAGTAACGCTGGGATTCATGATTTTGCCATATAATTTGAAATGCTAGACATGATAATTTTGTGCATTTTGTGCCAATAAAGTTTGCAGATTTGATGCAATACATTGAAGATAAATATAAAAAACACAAACAATTATCACTAAATGTCTGCTTTACATATATTGCTTCAGTAACAAGCACACAGTCTCCGAAATAAGATGTTGTTAAAGATACCACTTACTTAAGTTTGCGTCTATGTACATGTACTTATAAAGATGATATTCGCCGTGTTGCCTATATAAAATAACTCATTTCTACATGTTGTGATAGAAAGCGAATGATTTTCAGTTTTCTAATCCAATTTATTCACAATGGGGATTTTTGCTAAATACATTTGTACATATATATATATACTTAGAACCTTACAAAAACTTATGTTTCAACGACATATTATTGCGACCGTGTCTTTTTATTCACAACAACAGAAAAAAAATCAAATATGGCATTGTCACATTATTTGTGTGTTTGTAGTCAAACGGTACACGGTGTCTGGTTCTATAAATAGATAACTATGCTGAGTATGCATGGGTAGTATACACCACACTGAAATCCTGTTCGTGGCAAAACACCAAAACTCCAAAATCTAGACCAACAAACAGCAGCTTTTAGCAAGACCTCAAAAATAAATAATAAATTATTTGCATTTTCTTCGTGTTTTTTTTTCTGAAAGTAAAATAGCTGATGTGCTCTGTATAACTTTTAAAAAAAAAACATTTGCGTATTCCAGTAACTTTTGCCAATATTTGCATGCAAAAATATCTACTTAGTAGTCATGTTGCCGGACATAAGTGTATTTGCCAAATAGGTTTTGATTTAATCATTTCGATGACAAAGTAAACACGTGACATGCTCTTTTAATATGTCTGTTCTATACTGACTGTGATTGATTATATATAAACACTTTTTTTTTCACAGAGAAAATTACACATGATCTGTGTTCTATTTATACAATGCTTCCGAGTAAAATAGATAAATATGATGAGACATAATGATAAGAGCGGCGCCAATAAAGATAGATGAGCCGCTCGTTTAAATACAGACAAACGACTCGATTTTCCTATAATTTGAGAAACAGAACCAAATCCCACGTGGCCTAATAAAAACTCTGTGAAACATCATTCTCTCACATAGCAATATATTGTATGCAAGTAAAATCAGAAAAAGGACGGCTTTGAGGAAATGCCTTTAGTAAATCTTGGCCATTTTTGTTTACTTACGCTTGAGTCTCTTTTGGTAAAGACTCTTATATAAATATTCAATAAAGATTCCAAGAAAATTAATGTAAGTAAGCATTAAAAACAATAGCCGGAAAAGCACACATTAGGCAGGTGATTGATATTCAATTTATGATGGGAGCTATTTAATCATGAACTGTAATATTTGCTGCTTTATAAGGACATATGCTACTAAGACATTCTTACTGGTTATAAACAAATACTTTAGGTCTGACATGAAGCTTAATTCTCGACTAAAGCCGATACATTATACAAAGTGTATACAAAACACCAAATTGCACTAAGATAACAGTTAGGAAACTAAGAAGGTACAGTGTGTTGACTACACTAATGGTCGGCAAAGAGATCTTCGGTGTTTAAATAAGGTTTTAAGAAGAACAAAACACTATCTTCGTACAAAAAGATCGTATCTAAGATACAAACTATTGATATATCATTGGGACATATAGAACAAACTAAGAATGGTTAAAAAGTAAGCTTGTATTCACCTTTTTGTATCAGCTGTTTGTTTGTTTGTTTATTAATGGGGTTTATCGTCCCACCAACAGTATTTCTGTTATCTTGAGACGGCGTCCACTTGAAGCAGATATTGTGCTGCCTTTGCTGCGTATAGCAATGCGTGAACACCTGGCATGATACCACACCCAGCCTTATTATCATGACACCGGGCCAACCAGTCGTGGAACTACCCTATTATTTGCTTGATCATTAGCAAGGGAGCTATACCACCACCATTTTTATCGACTTTAATCGAACCCGGGGCCTCCCGTACCTGGAGCCGACGCATTACCGATTGCGCTACCATGTCCGGTTGTATTAGATGATCCATGGTACAGAGTTATAAGTCATGGGAAAACATTCCCTTTATCCCCATCTCCATGTTTTGGGATGCCCGGGCAAATTCCCCATATATTTTTCCACCTCTCCCGATGTTTTCTTTAAAATATACAGACAGGATTTTGTCCTGGAAGAAAAACTGACGTTTGTTGTTTGTCGGAACTTTTCAAAATAGTGGTAAGGTAAGGTTGTTGACCAGTATATCTACAGTTATATATAGTTATATGTAGTTATATATAGTTACTTATAGTTATATCAATAACCTTCTATGGTCACTATATTAATTTTACCTTAATGCATATGCCATTATTTCTCGTTTCCAGTGAAATAACAGGTTACTCTTAAAAAAAATGAATTACTTTCTTATTAGTTGAATTTATTTTAATTCCTATCATGAAACTTTAACCATGAATACTGTAAATGAAAATACCCTAAAACCCCTTGATATTCCAGCAAAGAATGGTCAGTAGAAACAGTACCTTTGAAGATAGCCATTTTCCACATAAGGCATATTGCTCATTAGTGCCATGTATAAGTATTGTTTAAACAAATAAACAATAAAACAAAACAATCGACCAGTAGAAATAGACTGCAGAGTCGAGAAAACCCATTAGTTGCAGGGGGAGCGGATGTTAACTTAAAACTTATTAGATAGTATTTCTTGATGGTCCGTTCATCAATTATTTAGAGCAACCAGGGACTGGAGAAGGCCAACGATTCTGAAGAGAGACATTAAACCTATACAAGTTCATCTGGAGGGCCGTCCTGGCCAGAAGGTATCATGTTTGGTATTTTCCTTTGCCAAGCAGAATTCGATGTCTCCGAATATGTTTGGTTTGTTTGATAAGGAGATTTTCGTATAATGAGCGATGAATGTCTTTTATCAGAGCATTGTTCTTAAACTATATAGGTCCAACATATAGAATGTATTCTTCAAAAGCAAATGCCCCAAGTTTTATATACTGTTAATGCGAATATCCGATGGAATTGATACAAAGGTCTTATGTTTAGGACATTATTTAATGTGGAGGTTCGATGTAATTGATGCTATTTCATGTGGAGATCTGATGTTATAAATACTATTTGATGTGGAGGTCTGATGTTATTGATACTAATGATGTGAAGGTATGATGTTATTGATGCTATTGGAATTATTTGACGGGGAGGTCTGATGTTATTGATACTATTTGATGTGGAGCTATTATGTTATTAATGCTATTTGATGTGGAGGTATGACGTTATTGATACTATTTGATGTGGAGGTATGACGTTATTGATACTATTTGATGTGGAGGTCTGATGTTATTGATACTATTTGATGTGGAGGTATGATGTTATTGATACTATTTGATGTGGAGGTCTGATGTTATTGATACTATTTGATGTGGAGGTATGATGTTATTGATACTATTTGATGTGGAGGTATGATGTTATTGATACTATTTGATGTGGAAGTATGATGTTATTGATACTATTTGATGTGAAGGTATGATGTTATTGATACTATTTGATGTGGAGCTATTATGTTATTGATGCTATTTGATGTGGAGGTATGATGTTATTAATACTATTTGATGTGGAGGTATGATGTTATTAATACTATTTGATGTGAAGTTATGATGTTATTGATACTATTTCATGTGGAGATCTGATGTTATAAATACTATTTGATGTGGAGGTTTGATGTTATTGATACTAATGATGTGGAGGTATGATGTTATTGATACTATTTGATGTGGAGGTATGATGTTATTAATACTATTTGATGTGAAGTTATGATGTTATTGATACTATTTAATGTGGAGGTATGATGTTATTGATACTATTTGATGTGGAGGTCTGATGTTATTGATACTATTTGATGTGGAGGTATGATGTTATTGA
Organism: Sinonovacula constricta; assembly: GCA_007844125.1. Lineage (NCBI taxonomy): Eukaryota > Metazoa > Mollusca > Bivalvia > Cardiida > Solecurtidae > Sinonovacula > Sinonovacula constricta. Next base: position 51,290,015 of record CM017556.1, on the reverse strand, counting down.
TACTAATGATGTGGAGGTATGATGTTATTAATACTATTTCATGTGGAGGTATGATGTTATTGATGCTATTTGATGTGGAGGTATGATGTTATTGATGCTATTTGATGTGGAGGTATGATGTTATTGATGCTATTTGATGTGGAGGTATGATGTTATTGATGCTATTTGATGTGGAGGTATGATGTTATTGATGCTATTTGATGTGGAGGTATGATGTTATTGATGCTATTTGATGTGGAGGTATGATGTTATTGATGCTATTTGATGTGGAGGTATGATGTTATTGATGCTATTTGATGTGGAGGTATGATGTTATTGATGCTATTTGATGTGGAGGTATGATGTTATTGATGCTATTTGATGTGGAGGTATGATGTTATTGATGCTATTTGATGTGGAGGTCTGATGTTATTGATACTATTTGATGTGGAGGTCTGATGTTATTGATACTATTTGATGTGGAGGTCTGATGTTATTGATACTATTTGATGTGGAGGTCTGATGTTATTGATACTATTTGATGTGGAGGTCTGATGTTATTGATACTACTTGATGTGGAGGTATGATGTTATTGATACTATTTGATGTGGAGGTATGATGTTATTGATACTATTTGATGTGGAGGTCTGATGTTATTGATACTACTTGATGTGGAGGTATGATGTTATTGATACTATTTGATGTGGAGGTATGATGTTATTGATACTATTTGATGTGGAGGTCTGATGTTATTAATACTATTTGATGTGGAGGTCTGGTGTTATTGATGCTTTTTGATGTGGAGGTATGATGTTATTGATACTATTTGATGTGGAGGTATGATGTTATTGATACTATTTGATGTGGAGGTATGATGTTATTGATACTATTTGATGTTGAGATCTGATGTTATTGATACTATTTGATGTGGAGGTCTGATGTTATTGATACTATTTGATGTGGAGGTATGATGTTATTGATACTAATGATGTGGAGGTATGATGTTATTAATACTATTTC
>CM017556.1:51241516-51286516 GCA_007844125.1 Sinonovacula constricta | reverse complement strand
CGGAAAGAATTATAACTATGATTGTTTTGTAGTTCCTGATGATGTTTACTGCATATAGCAACAAAATGGACTGGGACTATAATTACTTTTGTAATTATGTCTTTACTTACATTGTAAATAGCTTTTCGTGGTAATATATTGCTTACTATTTTGTACATGTAAAGTGCTCTTCATATTTGGAGAGATAAAAGATAAAAGATAAAAAATATAAGTTGTAACATCTTATCCAACCTAATTATTTATACAAAAATAAATCCAGTGGAGAAATTAGTAGAAAAACAAAACAAGGATGATTTGGTTACGCATTGTCTCTCGGATTAATGTCAGCAAGTCCCGTGACTGAACAAGTTTAAATGCTTATGCAGTGTTTCCGCGCGTGTATGTTTCCTGCATTTTTTTGACGCAATAAATTCGTATCTGACACAGTCAGCAGAGCATATTGATATTTCGTGACGCAACAAAAATTTGTTGAGTTAAATCATCATTTCTGAAGTACAAAACATGGCGCTAAACAAACTTGAAATATTATGGATAAGGCTATTTGCATTTAAACTTCCCAAGCATTTCGGCCGTTGCTTCGAGTACAAAGTGTCAATTGCAGCCGCCATTATGACTTTGACTTCGGGATAATTTGATCCGCACTTTAAACTTTCGTTTGAATATTGTTGCGACACTGAACGCGATTGCCAATTTTATTAGCAGATGATTATGAGAAGAAAAGAAATTAATTGCAGATCTTTTTTTAAAAAATAACCTCGTGTTATTTTTAATGATTTTAATCTCGATGTCAATCTATGGACTGTTAGCTAAAGAAACAAAGTGAACAATGCATAGACATACCCGCGTTCCTTTCCGGTTATTATGAAATTGCGAGAAAATGAAAACATTTACTGAAAGTCATCGTTCATCATAGCTATGCGGAGGTTGTCAAAATACTTTTATTCCTATTTTAAATTGCAAACATTTCAGTTCAAACCGATGATTAGTATGTTGTTTGCACAGAATGTTTTGTTTGGCGTGAACATGTTAATATCTTTAATCTTACTGATATTTCTTATAAATGTGCCTGGACCTAAAAGGTTATCATGTGACTTTTCTCGTTGACTGTTTAAAACTAAATAATATGAATAATAATGGCATCCACCCACTTTGTATGTTATAAAGCCCTTTAAAATATAAAGCCAAATGTTTTAATATATTTTTAAAATACCATGCAGATCTATACATTGTTAGAATGACTCTTCGATTTGCTGGATGACCCCAAAATTTCGATAATGTGAGTTACAAATGATCTTCATGAATTTGAAGTTGGCAGCGACACTGTATATGACTTAGGGACAAGTACGTCTTCGTAACGGCAAAGATAAATCTAAAGATAAATGTTAATAAATGCAGTAACCATTGTATATTTAACATGAAAAGTTAAGTATTGATCGATGAACAAAAAGTTGTACTTCTGTATACACACCTCAACCAGAAACTACCAAGGTGTGATCGTCCTGAGGGCGGTATTATCAGAGAAGTTCTGATATAAGAGTACAAAACTTGTTCTATACCAGGAGCTACAAAAAGTAACTTAATCGATTTAGTAATTTTACATCCATCTTCATGATGCAAATAGCGGTACTAGTTGACCACAATAATTATACGATATACCCCTACGAAGGTAAGATTTTTGTTGCAGATTTGATCTTTTAGTGTTTTCATTCTTTGGGGGACATTACGTACGCAGCTGCGTATTCTGCGTGCAGCCAGCTAGGCGCCTAATGAACATGTAAAATCGCAAAATGAAATGGTCACGTGTTTTTGTTTATTTAAAAATTGCTAATTGTGCAAAGTGGGAATGAGTTGTTTAATTAACAAGTGGCGTGTTATTACTTTACTTAGATGTAGTGGCAACAATACACAGTATCGTGGAATCTTTTCAAGTAACAGTATTTCTTTTTTAATGAATGACAAAAAAAAATGGTCCAAGCCATCGGATACCATAATTAATGATATTTTTGATGTGGATGTCTGATGTTTATGATATTTTTTGTTGCGACAAGTCCAACGACAAGGATTATTCTTAAAGAATTATGCGTTGATACTAAGGTTTTTGTGTTTCTGAACTTTTCTGATAATAATTCGCCCAAGAACTGAGAGTTTACTCTGATGATAAAGATCCGATTCTTGGCTAATTTATATTAGTATGTAAACAGCATAATTCGAGTTCAACATCTTTGCATTTTTTACTATTTTTTTTCTTTTCTTCGGCCTTTTCTAGTATGATTGCCTGTATGCCTGTATGCCTGTATGTCCGTTCGAAAGGCTCAACAGCTGGGCGGCTAATTGGTATGATGGAAGGCTGGCAGCGCAACTTGACCACTAACAACAGCTCTCCAAAGACCTATAAACTAAGAATTGGCCCATTACTCGTAAATGTTCGCTCTATTATGGTTAAAGAGCTATTACTTACGAGCTGATATAGGACAGCAATATGATCTTAACTAGGGGAAAATCAATTAAGTACAATCAATATTGGACGTACATGGGCCTTTATCGGGATAATGAAGATTACGATGTATAGGAAACCAGTAGTATTAGAAGCGAGGAAGTAATGGTATAACTATATTCCAAAATATGGCTTTTTGTAAGGATAAGCCGAGTAAATGAATGGATTCTAAGGATAGCAATTTTGTTTTGACAATCAAAATTTGACAATATATTTTGCTAATGACCAGAATAGTACAATGGTTAATATGTTGATTCTTAAAACGTTGAGATGAGATTATTTGTGATTTATTGCTTTGTAATAAGCACTTTAAGCAGTTTTATAAGTAGGGGGATATCAATTTTATGTGTAGGTAGACGAGAAATTTTGGTTGGGTGTTTGGTACATTGAAAGTGGATGGTAGGTTGGTATTTTATGTTGGTTGTTTGGTTGGTTGGTTGGTACGTTGGTTGATTGTGATGTTGGTTGGTTGGTTTGTTGGTATGTCGGATATTTGGTTGGTATGTTGGTTGGTAGGTATGTTGGTTGGTATCTTGGTCGGTTGGTGAGTTGGATGGTTGGTGAGTTGGTTGGTTGATTAGATGGCTGATGTGTTGGATGGTTGGTTGTTTGGTTGGTTGGTTTACTAAATAATTGCTTTGATAGTTTCTCTGTTTATTAAAGTTATGCCTTTGTTTATTATCTCCACGATCGAGGTTAGGCTGTTTTAAATTCATTAATAGTTCTTGTTCCGAAAGTGTACGGAAAGGCCCGAAGATGATGCGAATGTATTATAGATTGTGACTTGCATTATGTTTACACACAAATTATTGATTTGTTTCGAAGACGCTTATCAGTTCAATTGAAATAAAGTCGGGGCCCAAGGAAAGTTCACACGTTATTGTTTTGATCAGACGTTATATATAAATTCATTATAATTCTTGTTCTGAGCTTTTTTACCGAGTTCATTCTTTCAAAAAAATAGCTATGGCTCAATAATTCAACACTGAGGGACATTCGGCCGATCATGAGCATAGACCACAGACGTGGGGCCCAGATTAGATCCTAATGCGCGATTCACTTGGAGCGCTCAAGGCCAAGCAGTTAGCGTCAACGACTTGTCACTCCTCGGCCCCTCACCACTGGTTTAAGTTCTAGTAATTTTCATGTGGGGAGGTTGTCCACCTAACCTGCGGTGCGCCGGTGGTTCTCCCAGAAATAAGTCTGGGATCTTCCTCCACTAATAATTAACTGGAAATCGCTAATGATCAGTCTTGTGTCGGTGTGGTGTAATAATACAATAACAACAGCCACAACACTCCGTAATTTAGCATATTAGTTTTGTAAAATAGTTCATTTGCTAATGTGTCTTTTATATGGGTTATTGTATGATTGATAGTTCAAGGTTATGGCAATTTGACTAGGCATTCATTCCTGTCTGATTTTCAAAGCATAGAACACTGTGAAAGCAGCGCTTCTTTTATCGAACACCTTCTCCGGATGACAACAAAAGCTAGTCAGACAGTCAATTTACTAAGACAGGAAAATCGGTTTAAATACTACAATTTCCTGTAAAATGTCAGTTATCCTACGGGAACTATTCCCTTTTGGTTGTTAGATATTTATTTACCATATCTTATTCATTATTTCGCATGCAGAAAATTGACAAAACAATACATAGACACGTCCTGTCCTTTGTTTTTTTTATGAAGACAGATATTCGTGTTTATCAATTTACAAGTCTAGACACTTGACAAGTTGTGTGTGTAAACCGTTTGTCATTTATAGGATTTGTTAAAATGTGCAGATGTCGCTATGAGGATGTGCCGGTGTCACTAAGAGGAATTGTGGGAAGTTCATACACCACATCATGTGCCTGAGGACAGTCATTCAGCATACTTTAACAATGTATAAAAGTTTAAGTCTGATATAAGTCGGTGTTACGCCTGTTCATATTTTGGGAATAAAAAGACGACATTCCTGTCGTGTCTGTTTGCTGTCGTAAACGCCGAGATATGAGTGTCGTTTAATCAAAATCACAGGACCTGTGTATAGACCTAAGACTCCTGAACTATCTTAAGTGCGTTTCGATTAGACACTTGAAAGTCCTGGGACTGGATTTAGCCCTAAAACAAGACGGAACCTGAGAAGTAATGTCTACCTATCCTTAACCAGATGGAACCTTAGAAATATTGTCTACCTGTTCAAATCAAGACGGAACCTAAGAAGTATTGTCTAGATATCCTAAACTAGATGGAACCTATTAAGTATTGTCTACCTATTCTATTACTGGTGAAAAATAAGTTTTTGCTCTTTAGATTTCTGTATGAAATGGGCCCATGGTCGTTACCAATATTAAGTTATATAATATCACCTACATAATCCCTCCCCGATTCTCTTCCTCTTTATGTATCATCATCATCACCTTTATTTTATATAAAAAAGATCGTTGAAGTCGGCCAAGCATCTTGTACCCACATGTAAAATTTTACAAAAACACATTCAACACTAGTTAAGTTGCAATAAAACTAGTACCACAACTTATGCACATATTAACGGCAGATTAACGTCTCGCACTTGACGTCAACGTCACATTTTCTCAAAATACTCGCAATAACACCATCATGGCGGCATCCAGCTACAAATGATGGAGAAAGACCGCAAACAAATATGGGAGTAGAACAAGCAGAAATCACCTTTATTTATGTTCTATTTACAGTATTATGTAATATGAATGTATGTTTCGCAACTGTACAGATAACATGTTCCCTAATATTGAAAGAAGTAACATTATCTCTCATCGGAGTGTTGCGGTGTTTGAAATTTCTTTGAGTTTAGTGAAACTGTTAGGGGAGTTTATTCCAGGAGACCTGCGGGGCGCCGGAGGTACTACCCAGACATATGTTAGATGTGTGTTTGTTTGTTGGGTTTATTGTTACACCAACAGTATTTCAATTGTTTTAAGTCGGTGTATATTAGAATCTGATACAATGCTTCCTTAAATGTGGTGAAATCACAGCCAGTCATATTAACAAGGCACCGGGCAGACCAGTCGTGAAACTTCCCATATATATCCATGGGCATGAGCAAAGAATGTTAAACCAGTACCATTTTACGACTTTGGTATGTCGCGGTTCGGGAACGTACCTGGGGCTTCCTGTAGCTAGAGCCGACGCACTACCCACTGCACAACAAAGCCTGGTACATTTGTCTGAACTCTTCCTCCACCAACAATTAAGGAGAGCGTAATTGATTTCTCGAGGAACATGAGCTCGAACACAAGTGTTGAGGTATTGACGAATCATAGCTCGATGACTAACCGAAATTTATTTAAGGAACCATTTTAACTTTTAATTTAACATGGGAAATCTTTCTTGGTTAGCAGGTTACTTTAAACTTTATTATGCATGATGTAGAGAGGATGTTTATTTATGTCAAAACCGCAATTTCTTATTAATAAAGTTATTATTCATCATAAATGCGATTGAAGTAACGCGCGATTTTCTGTTTCAGTTAATGCAACGAATACGACGAGCTTCGACTCGTTATTCCATCAGCATCCCGATATGAGACCTGGTGGAGTCTGGTTGCCTAGCACCTGTGTCTCTCGCCATAACGTTGCCATGGTTATCCCATACCGGAACCGGAAACATCACTTGCTCAAACTGTTGGCAAGTCTCATACCCGTGTTAAAGGCACAGGAGATTTCATTCCGCATATACTTGTCCGAACAGGTAAGTTAGAGAAAAAAAATATCTGAGTTTAAATTAAAATATGTAACAAAAAAGGAGCATAGAATTTGTTCTTTATTTTAAATATATTTTGCAGCGACACGTTTGTGTCCACTGCAGTTTAGGTAAAAAAAAACAACAACCTTCCATAAATTTTACATAATCCTGCCCATTATGTGCACGCGTGTGCTTAATTACTCGAAAGGGATTATACCCCAATCCTTTAATCCTGGTCGTACTACCAACTTTAGTGAAGACTCAGTAGAATTGTAATAAAAATCTAGACTCACTGTAGCTGAAAACCCTGAATTAAAAAATATTAGATATGAAGATTGTTGCGCATACTTCTGCGATATATCAAACCCTGTTGTCTAATTTTCCTATTTATTAAAACAATCATATTAAGGCAAAATGATAAAGCATTCAGTTTATTGTAACAATTTATTTTCACATTATATCTGACCATTTCTTTTTCAATATGTCCTTTCAAAATTAATTTTCTACAATTAATTATTCCTTTTAGCATTCATAGAAAGCATACACTAGTGTATTTCATCGTGACATTGAAAACCATATTTGAACATTCAAAAATAGCTTAAAAATCCAATCACGAAGATGTCTTCCACTGTTTGATCTATCCTTCTAACAGATAAAAGACACAGTTATCTAAGCATTGAGTTTCTTTCTTTAGACTGTAAAGGCTAAAGCGGCAATTTTATGACAGATATTTTAAGAGCTATGAGAATACCTGCCAGTGAAAAAGACAATACAAAATCTAATAAATTCAATGTAAAATAAAACGTTTAAATTAATCAAACTTTGGACGTTTTATATATTTTTGCAGTCCACTGTTTTACCAACTCCACCATTGATTCTTGGCAGATAAATGATTTTCTTCCGGTTATATTCATTGCGACTTGAGATTTCTTTAAACATGGAGTAAATGTATAAACATAGCTAAGTACACATACACCTAACATAGTACACATATATGCCTAACATAGTACATGTACACATTAACATCTAACAAAGTCCACACACAACCCTTAACTTGTTCGTCTAAACGCATAGCAAAGTACACATATATACCTAACTCAGTATATCTATACACCTAACATATGGTACACATATATACCTAACCTAGTACATCTATACACCTAACATAGAACATATATATGCCTAACATAGTGCATCTATACACCTTACATAGAACACATATATACCTAACTGAGTACCTCTATACACCTGAAATAGTTCACATATATGCCTAACCTAGTACATCTATACACCTGACATAGTATTCATATATGCCTAACCTAGTACATCTATACACCTGGCACAGTACTAAAATACATACCTAACTTAGTACATCTATACACCTGACATAGTACTCATATATGCCTAACTAAGTACATCTATACACCTAACATAGAACATATATATGTCTAACATAATGCATCTATACACCTTACATAGAACACATATATACCCAACTTAGTACATCTATACACTTGGCATAGTACACGCATATGCCCTACCTAGTACATCTATACACCCGACATAGTATTCATATATGCCTAACCTAGTACATCTATACACCTGGCACAGTACTAAAATACATACCTAACTTAGTACATCTATACACCTGACATAGTACTCATATATGCCTAACTAAGTACATCTATACACCTAACATAGAACATATATATGTCTAACATAATGCATCTATACACCTTACATAGAACACATATATACCCAACTTAGTACATCTATACACTTGGCATAGTACACGCATATGCCCTACCTAGTACATCTATACACCCGACAAAGTAAACGCATATGCCTAACCTTAAACATCTATACACCTAACACAGTACTCATATGTGCCTAACCTAGTACATCTATACACGTAACAAACTGCACGCATATGCCTAAACTAGTACATCTATACACGTAACATAGTACACGCATATGTCTAAACTAGTACATCTTTACACCTGACTTAGTACACGCATATGCCGAACCTAGTACATCTTTACACCTGACTTAGTACACACATATGCCTAACCTAGTACATCTATACACGTAACATAGTACACGCATATGCCTAACCTAGTACATCTATACACTTAACATAGTACACACATATGCCTAACCTAGTACATCTTTACATCTGACATAGTACACACATATGCCTAACCTAGTACATCTATACACCTGGCATAGTACACCCATATGCCTAACCTTGTACATCTATACACCTGACTTAGTACACATATATGCCTAACCTAGTACATCTATACACATGACATAGTGCACGCATATGCCTAACCTAGTACATCTATACACCTGACTTAGTACACACATATGCCTAACCGATTACATCTATACACCTGACATAGAGCACACATATGCCTAGCCTAGTACATTTATACACCTGACGTAGTGCACGCATATGCCTAACCTAGTACATCTATACACCTTACATAGAGCACACATATGCCTAACCTAGTACAGCAACACCTAACAAAGTACACATATTTACATGTACAATTGAAAAAAGTAACATATTTTCTTGTATTTTGTAGTTACTTGGTCTGATTTTTGCCTGGGCTTCTTACATTACTTTGGTGGAACATGCTATGGAATGCATAGGTTGCAGTTCCGGGTTTTGACTTTTCGCATATTTTCTACATTTTCCCACATGAGTCTAGTAGATTAGTTCAGTTTATCAATTTTAACTCCCGATGCAAGTGTTTACCTTTACTTATCTCACTTTTATTTACACTGTTTGATAGAAAAACCTTCAGAAAGTACGACGTTGGAGCGCTGCACAAACCAGGTTTAAGCACCCCAGTCGGTCCTTTTGCCGACTGACCGTTCCCAAGGCGGTATCTGCTGGCTTTTCTTTTTGTATGATATGTCTCTTGTCTGTGTTTTTGTCACTTTTACATTTACCTTGTTTGACTTTGTCTATAGGTAGATATTTAAATATCTGTGGTCATTCTTATAGGACCTTTTCTTATTTACGTATTGATAAAAAAGCAAACTTAGACGCTGTTGCCTTAGAAAATGCGTTTATCAATCGTAAGACTGAGTGGGTATAAAAACATTTAAATATCAATAATGTATGATGCGGTAAAATGTTTTAAAATTTGCCAAACGTACTAAACCTCTAACATAAAGCAGATTAAAGAAAAAGACAACACTGCGCGATTCACTAGTATCCAAATATGAGTGGTAAGACCTTAAAAGCTCCTTTTGGAAATGCGAAAAAAGAGAGAGAAAAGAAAACGTTTAAAGCCATATTAACTCCTGTGAAACAATGTACGAGTTAGTGCCTTTTTGTGTACTATTCTGTTTCATTACATCAAATGAACACCTCATCACTGCATTACATATCAGAGCGTGTACAATTTCCAGCGTGGTCACTTTGCGTGATGCTTAATGCACTAATGGAAAATGTAGATGGATGGCTTGTCTTTATTTCATCGACTTGAACCAAGCTGTATTTAAAAATGCGGTATATGAGATACATGGCTTAATTAATCTGCCACCGGAAGAGAAAGTAAGCCAAGTGCAGTATTTTATAATGATGTTACAATAAGCTCATCCACACCCATATGATTAAATTTAACAAAAGTTATTATTTTTAATTGATCAAATGCCGGGTTACGTTCTGCGCCAACAACAAAAATTAAGAAAAGTATTTTTAAAAATGAAAAACTTCTTGATACTTGAAACTTGCAAATAACAAACACATTGATTAAAAGCGTTAAAACCATCAAGCTAAACGAACCTATTTCTCAGATTTATAAAGTCGTTTAATTTATATTCAAATAAACAACGTATATGTTACAAATATGTTAGTTTATGCTTGTCGAAGACATGTTTCCCGACGTCTGGAATCTTTTTCACTGTGCTAGTGTATTGCAATCAATCCCCACTTTCTTGGTATCATTTTACAATGAATGCGGCACGGCTGCATGTTGATACGTAATTGCACAGACCCGGTGTTACTCAATTACGGGTCGCTCAATGTAAAAATGTCAACACACAAAGTAGAAAACTTCGACATGGATTACGTGCTCAATTGATATGATTTAGCGGTTTCTACTTGTCCTTACTTGTAAGCAATAACAAGATATACAATGTATAACCCAACCTGTCCTACAATTTGTTAAAATCATTGCCAAATCTTTAGTTTGATTGCTTAAAATGTTATGTATACTACACGTAAAGGTTTATACATTCAAATTAATACAGACTGAAAAGTAAATAATGCATATCCTGATCCGACAGCTCTCATCTGATAACTGTCTGCTTGGACACTTCACTATTTCTCTTATCCTTATAAATACGTGTTAGACAGGCAAAAAGTAAACAGCATTCCTGTTTCTATTTACATTGCACTTAGTTGTTATGTTCTGATCCATTTAAAACAGTCTGCTTCTTCATGCTTGCAGTTTTATTGTTGTTTTTTTTGTAAAATGTTTTAATATCACTCTCAAAGACTCGAGTGAGTTTTTTGTTTGTTTGAGTTGTACATGTAATAAGTCAAGTCAAGTCAAGTCATTTTATTTCAAACCAGAAGGCCAAAGCCCATGTGGCCACAGACATAGTACAGATTTTTAATGTAATCAGGTGAACATATATAATTATGATAAATAAAGTCAATAAATATATAAACATAACAGTGCGTTTAAAGTAGTATAAACATGGATCATTATAATTATAATTATGCATTAATTTCAATTTTCATGTACATTAGAAACTTAGGCATTTTAAGGAGATATTAGTCAGTGTACATATTATACGAGCTATTAGGATATACTAACAGTCGCGATATAGACATTATGAAGTATATACACTAAATAAAGCTATCAAGAAACATAATTAAGCTAACTAGGTAACTATGTGACTTTCAAACCAGCTTAACTATTATCGAAAGCGCGCATTTACTCATACTGACTGAAGATAATTAAATTCCACCATGACACCTACACGAAAACAAAATTGTAGGAACCAATAAGGAAAAGTTAAAATGTCTTAACAAATAAAGTACACAATAAAATACTATGACATATTTTCGAATACACAAAATCAATAAACAATAAGTTTATTATAAGTATTAATATACGCGTTTTATTGGCATGAATTTTGAAGAGATGTTGAAGGTTAATACTTTTCCTCTTTATATACGGACTTTTATCTATCTTTTGTCAATGAATTATTTGTTTTGTTTGTCTGATCTAGTTACTTTGTTAAACATACACTTGTGAAAACAACACATTTTCGAATACGGCTTTAAGTGTGTAGCATGTGTTAGTGAAAACAATTGTGTGGGCTTAAATACTCATTAATTACTATTTTGAGTATTGAAAACAAGACGAATTTAATAAAATGTGTACTCGTTCTTTGTAATGTCCCCATAAAGATGTTATGCAATCAAATCGATGTCATCACTAAAAATATTTTACACAATTAAATCCTGAAAGATACCTCTACACAGATATATGACACTATCAAGATTTCAAAGTTTAAACCATAAGGTAATGAATAAAACAGGAAGACACAACAATGCACATAGGGAGAAGGGAAAATATGTTAAGATTACTCATCCAATAGCTTAGTTATCATAGACCGTGAGTTTCATGCTTCTTATCATTGTAAAAAGTATGAAAATATGAGAACATTTTTTATACACATGGGGGTAAATATCTCGAATGTTATAACTACATGTACTTGTTAGCCAGCAATCTATAATAAATCTATAATTAAAATGTTTCTTGTTAAATATTTAAATTAATGTAATTGATATAAAGTAATTAATTAATGTAATTGATATGAAGTAACAATGATTTACTGACATCTTTATTGTCAAATTTTAATTATTTAAGCTTTAAAGTAATGAGCCACTACTCGCTACATTGTTTTGTGTATTTGTTCATGTATTATGGACCGGAGTCCGTTTTTTTTCTGACTAAGGATTGTGTATTATTCTTTAAAGAATCGTTTCAGTATTGTTGTAAAATAACAATTGAATACAAAGTAACTGCTTTGTTGTTCTCTACCAGTCAGTAAAAAGGCTTCAGTGACAATGTAGCTCCGGCGCGTCGTCTATATTAGAGAATGCTGTTGATATTTGGACTTGGAAAAAGCGTGTCTATTTTACGTAGACTACAGATCCCATTTCGACAAATGTTAATTTCAACAACAGACATGCAAACTTAATTAATTAATTTTTCATTGCTGTAGCAGCTCATTTCTTGCGATTTTATAGGTAATTATACCTGCAAACTTACAGAAGTAAATATTACAATTCAACATGGTGGGGCGGGGTTAATAGAACTTCGTTCTTGACAGAAAAATTATAGCAGCTACACAGATAATACCATAGCCGATTATTCTAAACTAAGTTTTAGCTATTTAGGGTATCGTCTTAAACGTACAGGTTTTTTGTGTGTGCTCGTATCGGAGCATTGTATGCGGAAGTTATGCGGAATCCTGATGAACGCCGCCTATATTACACTCACGTGTTGTATCATTTCAGAACGGTACAGACACACTCAACAAAGGCGTCCTGATGAACGCCGCCTATATCACACGCACGTATTGTATCATTTCAGAACGGTACAGACACATTCAACAAAGGCGTCCTGATGAACGCCGCCTATATTACACGCACGTATTGTATCATTTCAGAACGGTACAGACACGTTCAACAAAGGCGTCCTGATGAACGCCGCCTATATTACACGCACGTATTGTATCATTTCAGAACGGTACAGACACGCTCAACAAAGGCGTCCTGATGAACGCCGCCTATATCACACGCACGTTTTGAATCATTTCAGAACGGTACAGACACGTTCAACAAAGGCGTCCTGATGCACACCGCCAATATTACACGCACGTATTGTATCATTTCAGAACGGCACAGACACGTTCAATAAAGGCGTCCTGATGAACGCCGCCTATGTGGAGGCTCTAAAAGATCGAACTTGGGACTGTTTCGTATTCCATGACGTCGACATAATACCGGAAAACATCCGCACAATGTACACGTGCCCTACTTCTCCACGACACCTATCGGTCGCCATAGACGAGTTCGATTATAAGTACGTATACAGTTTAACATTATTATGGATTAATACATTTACCAGTCATATTTGCAGTTTATATATTATAGGCCCATTCGGATCTACACCATTGTATAGTTGTTGATCCACAAGATCTGGTTTCCCGAGCTCGATTGTGAATGCACATGGAAATTTGTATATTTCATTTTAATTCCCATTCTTTTCAACATCATCGTATCGATGATGTGCCTCTATATCCGGAATACTAGCTTGTTAAGTTAGTTCCCTACACGGCCAAGGTTTGCACTTTGTCTTCACGTTATTCCCAGTATACACATGACCTTAACTATACTGATTTTTCTACCCAGTTGTTTTGAAGGTGATATCCAACCGTTTGCCTATATCAAATGCATGTAAAATATCTTTATATCTTTTCACCTATTTATTTATTTATTTATTGGGTGGGGTGTGTGTATGTGTGTGGTGTGTGTGGTGTGTGTGGTGTGTGTGGTGTGTGTGTGTGTGTGTGTGTGTGTGTGTGTGTGTGTGTGTGTGTGTGTGTGTGTGTGTGTGCGTTTGGTGGGGGGGGGGGGGGGGGGGGGGGGAGGGGGTAGGATTATTTCGGCATAATTTCAGCTTACATTCATACTTTAGTCTACGTAAAGACGATTGTGAGCCCTATCTATATTGTAAGGCAGTAATAATGGCAAAAAATCGCATTAATGTTCATTCTGTTCAAAACTATAAATAAAAATAATAGAGAATCTGCTAAAAATAAATATCGAAGTCAGAGCGGACTACCCGGATAAGAATAAAACGTGATCTCAAAAGTAAGTTGTCAGGTGGTTTTCTTAGTTTAAATATAGCTCTCTCTGCAGCGCTTTGTTGCTCACACAGATATAAGGCACCCACGAATAAAATTTTGCATGATCTTTTCAGGTAGCTATGACCTATTTGGTGTTGTTGTTTGTTTTTTGTTTTTCAGAAAAAAGTCTTTGGTCAAAACTGTCGTATACCACCGTTAAGACATTTCACGAATGTTATATCACGAACAGGGCGTAAATGAGGAAGTCAAACTTGAAAGCTTTTTAAAAATATATTTGTAGTTGGCAACATATACTTTTGGAATGACTGTTCAGTAGTGTAAATGATGACACCGATAATTATACTTAACCTACTGTGAACAATTCTCGCCATTAACATCCAATAATTATATGCCATTCAGACTTGTAACTTTTGAGATTCATTGACCCGCTGCATATTTTACATGCCCGAAGTTTGGTTTCAGAAACAACAATAAGGTCGTTTTTAATGTTAAGTGTTTGTAATGTAAATAGAGGCACCATCTGTGCAAAATCCAACCATTTCTTTCTGAGCGTACTTTTAAGCCCGTCGGGCAACAATCTTTATAAAATTCACATGTCGGTTCTTAAATTAAACCGCTACAGATAATCGGACGAGTGTTAATTTTTGTGACTGTGTGAATATAGAGAATACATGGTTGGTGCCGAGAATGAGAAAGTTTATCTGGTGAGCGAGAAGCGAATATCTTGGTGAGCTATAGCTTCGAAGCGAACCAGATAAAGTTTCTTATTTTCGGCACCAACCATGTATTCCATTTATCCTGCTTTTTTTATCTTTTATATAAAAAAATGAATAAATAAAAATGGGAAATCTGTAAACAAACGAGGAAGGTTGAAGGAAAAATAACGGAAAAACAATAGCCGCTTTACTCCTTCTTTCTTCAGACATGAACCTCCGTTCATTTTTTTTTAAATGTCAACATATATAAATGTTCAAAAAATTCCACGAATGTGTATATAAATCGGCGAAAAAGCCTTAATTACACGTTTCATTAAGAGCGTGTGAACATAACTTATGTAAACAGTGTATTCATACGTGTGGTTCGGTCACGTGACCTATTGACTAGATATCACTAATAAGTTTATCCGGCAAGGCTTTATCCTGCACATTTACGCGTGAAAGCAGGATAGATGTATTTATATTGTTGGAATAAACCGCTGGTTGGTACGGTTATTGAGATTTAGACGTTTGTTTCAATATATATGAACATGCAGCTCTTCAAAAGACCGTGTTGCTTTTAGCTTGTTGAGAATCAAAGGCGTTGCGACGCTCTTCAGCTATATTAAGATGTGTAAAGCTAAATAACCCATTATATGTATATATATATGATTATCTACGTCATGCGGTAACATCAATCATCAACAAAAAGCTTATAAGCACGATCGTGACGCAGTAATTAAAAAAAAAATGTTTTAACATCCTACTCAATCAATATCGTTATAATATATATGCGTGTATGTGTGTATGTAGTGTGTGTAGTTGTGTGTGTGCGTGCGTGCGTGCGTGCATGCGTGTGTGTGTGTGTTTGTGTGTGTGTGTATTCGCAACAATGTTACCAAACACAAAACACTTACAAAACGTTTTCCGCCGCCTTGATATGCAGGTATATCATTAAACAAGAATGAAAAAAAACAACAACCTGAAATAGATTCAGTCCTACTATATACAGCACACAAAAACACGTTTATAACCTCCTGTTAAGTAATCTATATCGTAAAACGCATGATACATTATTTTATTGTCAGGCTTGTTCGAGGGTGAAATTGGTTATGATGCCTGGTGGAACCTTTCTATAGAGGCGTTACTGAATCAAATACGCTGTTGGTGCTTAAGCTAGCATCTTTTCATCGATTTCAGCACAATATGTAGTCGTATTGACATCACCATCTCCTGACTGATCTGCAAGTCAAACTGGGTTGTAACGGTCTCAGGTGCCCAGCTCCCTGCCTCTCCCCTCACACTTCGGATGATATTGTACTTCCCTGGATAGGGCATAGTAAAAATCGTTTTAAGACACCCCCCCCCCCCCTGCCCCTCTCCTTTGTATTTAAATGCCCTACCTTAGAAATGAAACCATCTTCCCGTCGAAGAAAAAATACTTGGTAACTGAAAAACGTTTTTAAGTTCTCGAGGGTCATTTAAAAGTTCAACTCGCTTGGTGATAGAATCTGAAAGCAACAACGTTTTGACAGTCGCGATGAGTCATTTGAAATAGTTTTTAAGCTTCCTGTGGCCATTCCATTTAAATACGTGTTTTTCTCAGCTCCCAAAGAGGGAAAGTAAAATTGGATATTGGACTTCGAAAACGATTTTTTTTTATGTTTTCGAAGAGGGAAACTTTAAAATATTTTTAAAACGATCTTGAAATCATTACAGTGTTGTTGTCTTGTTTTTTAACTAAGCCTTCTTAACGTCAATATCTCTTGATTCGCCGTACGTTGGATTTAAGTCAATTAAATGACAAAAAAATCCGAGGTCTTATAAAACTTATAGGTTGACTCTACATATACAGCGGACTTTATTGTTGTTGGTTTCAATGTTTAATTCACGATGAGATTATCGGTAAACATGACACGGTGTTTATAAGCATTCAATAATTAATGCGCGTTAGGTCTCTTAAGCACACTTAAGGGACCGCTTGAATAAATTTTATTTTATTGATTTCCATACCCATTACCGAGCGACATGCACATGCAAAAACTGTGACGTGCATCGAATACCAAATTACAAAAGCATAATTGAAAATCGTGTGCTATGTAAACACGTCTCATATTTATTAATCTATTTGAAAAGAGACTGGGTGGAAATAGGTCTAGTTATAATTAAATTTATTTATCATTTAACCAGACATAACCATGCATTGGCTAAGTTGTTGCTGCACTAATGAGGCCATTTGTTTTTATTGAATTTTGGTGCTATTTGTGCACAAATTTAAGCCATTGTACAAGTTTATTTGTTCAAAGGGATTTCTTTAAAGGTACCTTCTCGTTATATTGATATTTTTTCATCAACCTTGCATCATCATCATCATCATCATCATCATCATCATCATCATCATCATCACTACGCTATCATTATCGTCCTCCTCAAAAACAATAATAACAACAACATTATCATCATCAACAGCAACTCCAGCGCCACCGCCATCTTTCAAGCCATGGAAAGGGCCTGAAACAGAAACGATCTGCATTTTCAGACATTAAGACCGTAATATCTGGCAACTCTGAATAATATTGTTAACTAACTCTGGTTAAATAATATGAATCACTTTTGTAAAGATAACAATCATGGTTTAGCTATTTTTGAAGTACTGTCTTACTTCGGTTATTCGAAGTCGTCGAGACTGTCGCTTAACTACGATCAGTGCATGGGTTGGAATAATCCAAATTGATTCCATCTGCAAAAGTTTCCGACTTGTAGTGCGCCATTTTTAATTACGTAGTTCTCTGCGGTAATTTGCAAGGAGCAATATATCTACCATAATACATTAAAAGTGAAACTTTAGAAAAGTAAATTGTTTTGTAAATAAATTTATAATAGAATAAGCGTCGTGCTTTTATTTTCTTTTTAAAAGAATGACAAATAAACATTTATGCATATTTGTATTAAGCATAAAGCATTGTCGAATAGACGTAATCATGTTATCATTATTAGCAAGCTGAAACATATATTACATAATGGTTACAAGCAAATAGTATTAAATCACCTGGTATTAAATTGTATCGATAAATGCTCTTTCTCCGGATTACTCAGCATAGAATTCACCCGATATGCTTGCCATTTCTTCATTGAGATAACGGTGAAATCTGTCACCTGTTAGACAAAGTGAAATCTTAAATTGGATAATCACTATGCTTCATTGATGATTCATCGTCCCTGATTGTCAAACTGATCCACGCGTCATCCTCAACAACTTTAACCAGCCAGGTAACAAAGTAAAACATCGGTGTTTCTGGAGTAGCCTCCCTTCGCAGTTTGACTGGTGACAATACACACTGGTCGACTGGTGACGCGATCGAGCTTTGGATTTGCTGTGTGAAGATGACAAGATGACATCAAAACTATAAATTGACTTCGAATAATGCCGAAACTTTGAATAATACAAATGAATAATCCGATGTTCTTACATTGAATTATATAGAGAAAAAAATCGGGACCTACCGATGATTTAATGAAATAATGCCTCGTTTAGCTCTGTCTTAAGATTTCCTTATCCAAGGGTGTTGTATATTCGAGCTTGTTCTATAAACCTTATTATGTTGCACGATGTCTTACACTTTCCTTACCCGAAGTGTGTTGTATACGGGGGCTTGAAATATAAGTCTGCTATACTGCATGATGTATAACGAGTTCCTTGTCCACGATGTTTTGTCCTATAAGCCTCTTATGTTGCACGCAGGTCAACTGTGTGTTGTAGATTAGGGCTTGTCCTATATTCTGTTATGTTGCACGACGTCTTATAATTTCCTTGTCCGAAGTGCTTAATCAGTGTTTCAGACTGCCTTAAGATTTTCAATTCTACTGTGTGCTAACATATCTAAGCAGTTATTACATATTTTACAACAAATATTTATTTGTGTCACTCATTTTATCTTGAAGGCTGCCTTACGATTTTCTGGTTGGCGGTGTGTTTATACTCCGGCGGGAACATTTCCTGGCGGTGAACGGCTACTCGAACAGATACTGGGGCTGGGGATCAGAGGATGATGACATGTCCAGAAGGTAACCGTGTATTTTGATTTGGTTTAAGGCGAGCATGTTTTCTTGGGTTCGTATAGAAAATGATTCAATAAATCGTGTCCAGATAATCTGTCATTTATTTAAGTAAAAATATTTCATTAATTTTTTTTGTCATTTTTTTTCTATAATGAACCATTTCTTTGATCCTTAATATGTTTGTTCTAATCTTCGATGTTGACGACTTATAGTCAGTCATTTATGACTTTGTGTGATATCGCATGTTATTTTGTGTAAGCCAGTAACTATGCACTTTAGGTCAAATCATGCATCATGCATAGTTAAGATTATATTTGAGTGTAGCAAGACATGCATCGTCTTTACAACATATACATTTCGTCTTTTTTTGTGATATCTGGCCAGTTAAGGATTGGGATGGGATTAGCCGGCATTTTTGCCGATACTGCGCAGCGACATTTCTATCATTATAGCACAGGGGCACTTATGAGGTGCCCAGGGACTGAACCCGGCCGGTCCATTATACTGACACCAACGAGTCAGGCGTAATGCTGTCCCCTTAGCCCCGAGCGTTAGGAGGGAAGCCACTACTACCAACTTTAAAGTCTTTGCTTTGACCCGGCCGGGGTTCGAACCCACGACCTCCCGATCCGCAAGCCGACGCTCTACCACCTGAGCTATTGCGGCCGGTCTGGCCAGTTAACTTAAAATATTTTAGACTTTGCGGAGTTGCTATGTTCAAGGGACAAAACTCTATTAGTTATAATTCATAGCTTTTGAAAGTTACCTCCCTTGATATTTAAAAACCTGTTGCAGCATTGAACAAGAAAATAAAAAAAGTAAAGCCTCGATACGGAAGCAAATGTTGTGTTGTTGTCCAATGACAAATTATAAGAAATACAGCCTAACAATATGTATTGCTATGTAATTGCTCACTGCAAATTTTACATGGTTAAACATTACTGTATGCAGGATACAGAACGCTGGTTTCCGTATCGACAGGCCACCGTACAATGTTGCGCGCTTCACACAGATCAAACACGAGAAACGGGAGGCAGCTCATTGGAAAATCAGGTGTGTAATTATATAAACATTTGTATTATTTGTTATGATTAATATTATATTTATTGAAGTTACGTGTTTGAATAAGGTATTTACAAGGTGGGTGTTTATTATTATGCTTCTTGATATCTCTAGCATCAATCGACTGAAAGTACACATCATAGTATCATTTACTGGTAGCAACAACCACCCATTTTTATAAATGACAAAATATGATCAAAACTATACATTTTCTGAAAGTGCTACCCATGCCATTTAAGAAAATATATAGGTTTCCCATGTAGATGTATAACATAATTGTTTTGATGGACCAGAAAATGGAAAAAATCAACCTTTGAAAAAAGGTAAATTTTTAATTTCAAGGAAAATCTGACCTCATATATTATCTAACCAAATAAAGATACAAGAAACACAAACTACTGTTCTGTTAGCTAGTCAGCTATATACACATCAATTTTAACTGTACCTGAACATTTTCAAAGAGGTATTCTTGTCTGTTTCATCATTTTGGTAGGTCGGGGGTCATGAAAATGGCCTGAAAATAAACAAAAAAAGACAATGAAATTGGTCTATGTTTATATTTCATTCAGTTTTATGAGAAAATTTGATATATTTGTTACCACTGACATGTTTTGAAGTATTTTTGTAATAGAAATCAATCAGTCAGTGGTAACCAATATATCAAATTTTCACACAATCCTCTGACAATTTCATAGCACCGCGTAATAGAAAGGGTATATTTTGAGGTCAGCTTTTTACTAAAACACCGATTGCGCAATAATACGTCTAACCGGTGCGTGGTTGTCGCTATTACTGGACAGTTTTATCAGTAGTACGCATGCATTTGATGTGTTGCTTCTCAAATGCGTAAGGTCATAACTAAAAGAAAAAACAACTTGTTTTATCCGGTGTTTAAAAAAGGGAAGGGAGATTTAGAAGAAGAAGAAGGAAGAAGAATAATCGTTGTTGTTGTTATTATTATTGTTGTTGTTGTTGATGATAATGATGATGATGATGATGATAATGATGATGATGATGATGATGATGATGATGATGATGATGATGATGATGATGATTAAGGAGAAGGAGAAGGAAAAAGAAAAATGAGAAGGGGATACAGAAGAAGAAGAAGAAGGAGAAAGAGGAGAAGAAGAAGAAGAAGAGGAAGAAAAAGAAGAAGTACACACTTACATGCAAGCCTCATCTGATCTGGCTTTAGAACTAATAACTTAATGTTAAGTAATATGTATTATAATTTTTCCACTCCAGGTACAAACAGCTGTACTCAGCTGAATCACGCCAATACTTTGACGGCGTCCGTGACGTCACATACACACTGGTCAGCAGACGAGATGAGCCGCTGTTTACACATCTCATGGTGGACGTTGGTACTCCACCT
This sequence comes from Sinonovacula constricta, assembly GCA_007844125.1. Classification (NCBI taxonomy): domain Eukaryota; kingdom Metazoa; phylum Mollusca; class Bivalvia; order Cardiida; family Solecurtidae; genus Sinonovacula; species Sinonovacula constricta. The sequence goes on along the minus strand of CM017556.1, from coordinate 51,265,210 downwards.
CAATGACATAACTTGCCATTTTTAAAAGAATCTCACACGTCCAAAATTATTTCTTGTGATATTAACATACTGCCTTCAAAGTGTAATGTAAATATCTGATTGACTGATTAAATTAAAACACTACGAACTTGAGACGCAAAGATACACGTTTGGTGTATACTAAACCTTTATCATGTATATTCTTTTCTGACAAAAATATAATTTTAGTAGCGTTATGACTAGTTTGCTAACTTTAACTTTGCCTATGTTAGTAGTTTTACACCTTTCCAGTTTAAGGTGATATCCGACAGTTTGGACCATATAAAAAACATTGTTTCCTGAAAACATCCCGCAAAATCCTTGTTCGTGCCCTACATCCATGTGAAAATGAAAGCATAACATAACACCCCAATTGTGATTAAAAAAAAGCTTATCCGAGCCACACTGCACAGTTAACTATTTTAATACGTCATTAACACTTACTTTTAAGATCAAGATGCATGATCGTCCAGGCAATCAACTCTGTCGTAGCCTACTTTTCTATTTTTAGCTGAAATCGCCTTTTTTTTTTTTAGATTTATTTATAGATTTGGAAATAATTGTCATCGAAAGCAATATATCGAATCATTTTACTAAGAACTGAGGTTAAGTTATAAGCAGCTTTTACTGAAAGCATATTAAATATAAGTTTATGCAGCAAATATGCACGAAATCCTCATGAACAGAGGTAAGATATTGTAGCATATATTAGATATCAACTTTAACCCTTTGGTCTCTAGTCTACGAACAGTCTCAAAGATATTGGTCAGATTTGAGATACAGACGAATCTTTGCCGATCAGGTACACAGGAATGTGATCATACAAAACTCACAAATCTGAAACTTCTCGAGGTAGGTGTCCAAGAAACATACTTCTGCCAAAGTTTACTAAAATACAACTAACACAAAAAGCTATGCACTCCCTATAATTGCGTACGTACATTTACGTGTATATTTACGTTTATATGATGTCTTACTAGACTTTCTTGACCTTCTTTTGCACACGACGCAGAAGAGGTTGTCATTGTGTAAAGTTAAGACGGAGTGGAGTTTTATAGTAACTTGTGTATGTAAATTTATGTTTTTGTTTAGGCCAAAAAATGTAAGAAGAGTTGTCTGGCTAGATCTAACAATTTATCCACCACCAACTAAAGTATCGATTTAACAAGTTTAATGAAAAGGATCGGCATACTATTTGAATGCTTCTGATTTTGTTTAGTCACTTTAAAGTGGTAAATTATAAGTTTCATCTTTTGGCCAATGACGAACACCTAGTGTTGAAGCTCCATCACTCTCTCACGCTTTTGTGTGTTACCCTCGGACATTGTAGGGGCTAGTTTATGGCTCGGAACAAAGATGGAATAGTTAAAGCCTTCCAGAGAGATCTATGGTACTGTTGAATTATCTAGCTCCTTTTCATTAGATCTAATCGTATTCGGCGCCGTTTGACCGGCGGTGTGCCGTTAAACTCAGAATACATACGCTCCTATGGTAGCTTCTGTTCTGACAAGGGTATTACAGTTTAATCATGTTTGGTGGAGTGATTATTATTATTATTATTATTATTATTATTATTATTATTATTATTATCATTATTATTATTATTATTATTAATTATTATTATTATTATTACTATTTTCATGATCATTAATATTAAAATTATTAAAATTATTAAAATTATTATTATTATTATTATTATTATTATTATTATTATTATTATTATTATTATTATTATTATTATTATTATCATCACCATAGATATTATTATTATTATTTCTGTTATAAGAAAGTAAATCTAAACATTCCAGTCATCTTCGTTGTCATTTTCTTACATTAACACATCTCTTAATCCGTTATGTGATATTAAAATCAACATATCTGCACATGCATATGTTATATTGTCGTATTATTTTGTGCTTCTCCTTGTGACGGAAATAAGCGAACTTTCAGAGCAAGTATAGTGTTTGACGCTTTCAGCTGTGCTTTCATTATATATAAAAGTGGCATTTAAAAGACAGTATTGATGTCATTACGGCACTACAAACGTTTTAAACAAAAAAAATTATCTTATTTTTCTTATTTTTTTCATCAAAGTTCACACATTTGTCAGTAGTTTATTATTAAATTTATTACTAAAATCACACTTTTGATTTTTTTTATTTGAACACGCGTTTTCGTAATTGCTTCCCAATACTTTTGACTTACCTTGTATAGATTAATTTCCTTGTAGACTTCATCATTGTACAATATTGTGTAAATAAGGTGATATTGTATTGTAGATATAGTTCACCATATTATGCAAATACGGTGAGTTTCGCATAATTCGCCCGTCCATACATTAATTACCGAAGTCTGTATCATTTCTTATGCTCAATACCATCTGAATGTTAACGCTGGTTGTAACAAAACCTTTCAGTGGTCTTTATGTTGCCATATGGTATTCTGTATGAGCTATGTGTGTTTGTAATGGTATCTTCGTGTCATTTTACTTAGATGCTAATTAATTATTTGTCTTACTATTTTACCCAATTAGACGCCAGTACTGTAATCCTTACCAGTCTGTTTTTGTTGAGCAGTCCAAAATTTTAGATCTTCACTGAAATTAGGCTGTTTTTCTTCTAGCAGTGACGTCTTATTAGTTTAAAATTAGAGATCACATTTAATCATGTGATTCCCCTTGTTTTCCATTTATACCCAATTACATATTTTGTTATATTATACTAGTGTAATACAGCTTTTTGATTGTTGACGTCATTGACGTCATCATAATACAGATCGTCTCACACCACTATTTTGCCGAATTAATATTACGTAAAATCGTATATTGGCGACTGAAATCATGTGATAAAAAGAACATGACACATATTGTCATGTAATACAAACATATATAAAACTCGTCTAGGAAATATTACTTTTACTGAACTAGCATAATAAATGTTTGTGTACAATGACAACTTGAGTCAGATCATCTAAAAAGAGTACTGAGACATTTTTTTTTATTTTGCCATTTCATAATGTATTAATCTTCTATATATTTTTTATTATTATTTTAAAGATTTACAGGCTGTCTATTTGGATAAAGTGAATATTGTTTGGATACTTTATGGCGTTAAGATTAGTAATGGGTGCGATTTTTTTCATAAATTCGTTTTCGTCTGTAATTGCTCACATACAATGACAACGTTTACTTGGAGATTAATAATGACTGTGTAAGAACCAAGCAAGAGTGTCAACACTTAATCTGACTGTGAAAGCAACGTAAGTAAGAGGAGGGTTCCTTATCACGGTTATATTTTTATACAAAAGTGTTTATTTCATGATGCTATTTTAAAGCATACAGTTAGTGACATGCGATTATGTAAACTTATGATAGAGTTTTGGATTGTTTGATAAGGGTCTTACGTTTAATATTATATAAATTAACATTATATACCAATAATTTTACCGGCCGCAATAGCTCAGTTGGTAGAGCGTCGGCTTGCGGATCGGGAGCTAGCGGGTTCAGACCCCGGCAGGGTCAAACCAAAGACTTTAAATGTGGCTTCCCTCCTAACGCTCAGGGCTAAGGGGGGAAGCATTACGACTGACTCGTCGGTGCCAGTATAATGGACCGGCCGGGTTTAGTCGCTAGGTACCTCATAAGCGCCCCTGTGCTATAATGATAGAAATGTCGGTGCATAGTATCGGCAAAAATGCCGGCAAATCCATTCCAGCCCAACAATTTTACTAAAGTTAACGTGTATTACAGCGCGTTAAATAGTGTTACCTCATTTTACGTTGTATTGTGTTGATAACGTGTCATTGCGAATGATTTTTCTTAGTTTTTCTTGATAACACTTTATTTAATCGACAATTTTATTTTTATAAGCAAAAATGTAGAGTTGAATTCTTTTTTTTTAATCGACAGACCTAGTTCTGTCCATCCTTATCTATATTAGTAAAATTTGTAGTTAAAATTTCTTTCAGCACATTTTAAATTTAACGAAAATAATGTTTGTATACAATTTATCTTTTCAAAAATATGTTGCATACATACTGACATACATTTTCCCTTTTCGAAAGGAAATGTTATACATATGTTATATGTGCATTTTCAATTCGCTTATATAAATGACCACATTATTGTATAATTTAAATTTTATTTGTAACATACATATTTTATGAAAGAATTGTGTGTGCTTCAAATAGTTAACTTTAACATATAGACCTTGTTTTATAATGAAGCTTAAAGTTTTACAAAGAATACTTCGTTTATATAGATTGTTAAAGGATGGTTAATATGTTCAAAGGCATCCATTAGCTGTAAAAAATAAATAATATAAATAAAACACGCACAATAGATATTGGCAATTACTGCAGAATCAAGTCATACTTCAGGAATTTAATGACGACATAATGGACAGAACTCGTTAGTGACTATCATTACTTTGTGTGAGTGGTCCATTATGTATGACATTGTATTTACTTTTTATATCTCGATGGAAGTCTTAATCAAACAATATGTATGATTTGTTATATGTTAATTAACAATTCTTAAGAAATCTTTTGACATACTTATCTACTTATTTTGAATGTAATTTATTTTTAATGATTATTTGATAAACATCACACGTTTTGTAAGGAGAAGATCCATAACTCATGGGTCTGTTACATTTTGTCTCGATGAAGCTAGTCTTAAAAGTATATATGTATAAATATATATATATATATTTTATGTCAATTAGTATAAATTATAAATATGGTTATAATAATAAATAACAAGGTCAGTCATAATTAATTTCTCATAAAATCTTATAAAACACAGAATCGATGTTTCCCATATCATAGTTCATGCATGTGAAAAATGTGACAAATCTAGCAAAGATTCAAGAATAAAACAACCTTAAATTTTTTAGACTCATTACGGAAGAAAGTGATTCAATGTGTATGATCTGTACACTTCTCATTTAATATCAGTTTGTAAATGTTTATGATAGTAAGTAACACTTTCTTACCGATCTAATAATAATATATAAAGAAAAAGAAGTTATGGACTCTCGTTATGTAAACGACCCATAGTAGCATGGACCACTGTATAATCGTCGTACTTGTTTGGCTTATCTATGATGTGAATGCATTACAATATCAACTTATAAACTTTGACATTGCAAAGGACAACTAACCTCTAAACCAAAAAATTACAATAAAATCAAATGATTTATAGAAATCTAGGTCAAAGCCATTCTGTGTTGATTTGCATGTTGGAATATTCAGAATACGTCAGTAATAGAGATACGTCGATAAAACAGAGTTCGAGTTTGAATTTGTTACTTTTAGAAATATACTCAACGCGATTCAAAGACCAGAATTCGCCCACTTTTCTTAAGTAAGAATTGCTCAAGTCACGGATTTCAATCCTCAATATCTTCATTATGTATTTATCTGCGTGTCTGGATATTTTGCACGACACTGTAACTTTGCTACTTTGAGCTTAAAATCACATTGAAACTTCATAAATAAGCTTAGTGTTTATGGTATGAAAACTGTGACTTGGGCTTAAATCATGACTTAGGCTTAAGAATGATTGGCGAATATAGGCCTTGAAGGCATCTTTTGGATTTTACCAAAAGCATTTTTGTTTAAAGTAAAATTCTTTTGTATTGTTCGAAAAGAATGCAATAATAGTGGAATACAAATATGACAAATAGAATAACCTAAAATGAGTAATAATAAAGTCCAAAAACCACCAAAAAAGTAAAGCGTAAATAACGCCTTTTTCTCGATTCGCACCTGTATTTTCAACCGTTGATGTCAATACTAAGTTTACATGGGTATTGTTTGAAATGTTAAGTATAAATGTAACACCCTCAATCATTTTCTTCAATGTCTGAATCAGAGTAAGATTTCGATGAAACTTTCACTGTAACAGAGTACCCTTGATTAATATGTTGGTCTGATTTTAGTGATATAACAGGTATCACATACATTGTACCAAGAGAAATACGTTCGGATTTCCCTCAGTACTGTAGAGTATGAAATGTAATTAAGGTGGCGAAAAACACCATTTTCCGATCATATAATAGACAGTGTTTTCTTCTGTTCGGGTGCATTTCATTACACAAAGGGTTTGTATGTAAAATTCTGACAGTAAAATGTACCATTGTATTAATTAGGTGATTTATACTGTTTATTTGTAAAGCAAAACGTGATATTTGTTAACATGACACTCATTTGTCTCTGCGTTGTAAATGTAGATCTAAATACCCTTTGTAACGTATTACTGAATTGTGGCGTGTACTTCCTATGCTGGCGAATACAGTAAAATTATTGTTCTTTATATAGTTCTTTTAAAATTGTACCCGTATGTTAGTTAAAATTCTTATGTGGATTTCAATTGTATGAAAACTTATTCTTTATAAAAGGATGAATGGTAATTGTTTGTTTACATTGTTACTTTGATAAAATAAGAAGCTGCAAACTTTACTTGTAGACTGTTTGGGAAAAAAACGTGTTTCTTTTCACTGTATGTTAGTTTGAACAAATGAGAAGTTTAAGTGTGTACTTGAAGACTGACATGGACAAGATACTTGTCTTAAATATTGTTTGTTTGTTGTTTATATGAGAGAAATGTCAGTTATATTCATAGGATGTAATCAAATGATATTTTAAAAATACGTATTTCTAGGATGGTATGTTAGTTCAACATAGTAAGAATTGTCACTACATAATTTCAGCCTGTTATTATATGATGATTTATAATTGTGTGTGTCAAGCAGTGTATGTTTATTAGTCAGCGTATGTAATTGTACAATTACAACGGAATTATAACTTATTGTTATTTGTTTTTTACTTAGTTTTCTGACACCATTCTCCATCAAAACTTGTGATAAATCAGCTTTTATATTTATTTTAAGCATCATATGATATATGTTAAATTATGAATAAACCTTTTGTTGTGTGTACTGCCTTAATGTCGCACACGCCTTATATTTATTTTCTTCTTATTTGCAAATTAAATTTATGGTATGATGATATTTATCATGCTCAAATAAACAAATGATTATATCTAACCCGATTTATTTTTCTTTTACACCAACATGATCGGTTAATACAAATTATTTCATAGTGTGCGTTTTGTTGCTTATTCGGTTCTGCTTGTATAAAGTTTGAAGAGACAATATTTTGTGGAAACTGTGTCAAAAATCATCACCAACAACAACAAAAACACACAAAACAAAACAACAGCAACAACAAACAACACATAACATAACAACATACAAACAACAACAACAAAAGTACATAAGAAATACTGGCAAGAAGCAGTGCCAAATTGGGAGTGAAGCTTGTTTTTTTTTTTTTTTTTTTTTTTTTTTTTTTTTTTTTTTGGCTTGACAGGGTCTTTAGTGCACGACTTTAACAAAGATACCATTTTTTAGTGTCCAAGTACACAAAAAACAGACTGGTACAATCTGTGATCGTGTCGAAAATTTCTCGTCGCGTGACTTCTTCAAGTCACCGATAAAATTGCAGGTACATATGTGTCTTTTTGCAATTTTCTCGGGGTCGCCATGGGCTGAGCGGTTAGGGTTACCCAATTGTACTCCAGAACCCACAGCCGTATTGGTTCGAATCCCTGTTGTGACAAGATTGTGAATGTGGTGAGGTATTCCAGCTGACTGCACAGTGCCGGTGGTTCTACCCAGGCGTGTATTTAATATGTTTATGTCAAATGACCATTATTGACCAGCAATGATCAGTTTTAACCAATACTGATCACCAGTCTGGTCAATACTCAAAAAGCCTGCTTTTATGCCTATCCTGAATATAATTTGTTTGTGGTTCTTCCACTACCAATTAGTTAATAATATAATCACCATTGCGCCACTGCGATGTTAATATAAAAAATAAAAAACAGTGAACTCAAGGGAAAATAATTCACTGCGAAAATGTTTTGTAAATTTCATTCATGAAGCTCTTCGTGAAAGGAGAACAACATTGTTCCAAATAATTTTCCGTAATTTATACAATGGTTTACAAGTGGAATAAACTGTAAGATACACACTCTTCATATAAAAACTTAAAAAGGTTTTGCTAATTAAAACGTGCTGTGCTGTCTTAAGTTCCCACTTAGTAATATCATTCTTACTTTTCATTAAAGAGACTTTTGAAAGAGGTTGCAAAAACAATGGTGTTTGTTTCTGTATTACTCATTTAAGACGTCTTCAATTAGAAACGGTGACGTATTTTGTAGTTCAAAGGTAATCATGTTCATTAAGAAATGTTCTTGCTATAATAAGATTTATTTCGTTTATTTATAACTATTTATTTCAGATGCTACCTGTGTTTGTCACAGTATGAACAATGTGGCTAATAAAGGAAACATATTATGAACCTGGCTTTAAGAGTGAATACAAAGATATGACAATGTAATTAATACACAAAATAATTCTATCATTTCAAAACTTGAACTAGCACATGAGGTAGGTACAAGTATGCTACTTTAATTTACCAGTCATTTTACAAAAAAAAAATGTATGTACTTCAAATAATCATCTTAAACCTATATACCATGGTTTATTATATTCATTACTATATCATTATTTTGGGGTTCAGCTCTTTATCTTAATGACTCACATCACTTATTCTGTAGGTTTCAGTCTTAGAAGAAACTATAGTCCTAAAAATACATGTAACGTATAGTATACATTATTCGTTAAAGAATTAAAATATTTAAACAGTTTAAATTTTTAAGTATTAAGCATGCACCGTGTATAAGTTAATACTTGGATATCTATATCTTATAATTAAAGTCTAAAAAACAAGCCCAGAAACGATATTGCCATCATATAACACAGAAATAGTGTAAAATCATCATTAATAATAAATGCTCATTACGCAAGGGAATGATTTAAGGTTTATGATTTTTATTGTCCCTGCTTTTATGTCATTTTGTGTATTTAACATACAATGTACACGATTTATTATATAGTGACTTGTAATTTCTTAGAGATAAAACAACAATACTCACATATATTTTAGGGCAATATGATGAACCTTCGTTGTATTAGCGATCTTAAATTTATGTATAATGGTTAAAAGATCTGGAAGGAACTTCCAATACATATTCGATCTTTGTGTCATGAGTCATTTAAATGAGAATATCCATAGTTCTTACTACGACAGTACACATAAGTTTATTTACTGCTGCGATATTATAATAGAGAGTAAACTTGTCTTTAGCATATGTTTCTGTCATAGAGTTTATTTAAATAATATACATGAAATAATAAGCTATATTCAAGTTTATGTTTAATGTTGTTGTTATCTACATTTGATGTTTATATGTGATAGTATAAATAAGTGAAGATGTACATGTACTTTCCATATTCTTGTTATACTTATGGGCCATGATTAAAAATATAGAGATAAGTGTGTTTGTAAACCTTGCTGTTTAACTAGTGAATTCAATTACAAGTTGATCTGATGAATGTTATGTACATGTGTTCTCTCTCTGTATTACCATGTTAACTACTCTTAAATCAATTAGAAATACGCTATTATCTATTATATAATTTTTCATTCCAGCATACTGATTTTTATGTTGTTATTAAGAACGATATAAAAGATTGATACTCACATAACTGGCGATACAAAATTCATCATCCTACTTTAAGAAAATTACCTTTTCAGATTTGTGTATATTTTGCAAAATTTATAAGTCATAGGACTTTGTCATATTTCCATTTCCATTACTGCATTCATTGGCTTTTATGTGCACCTGTTTTAAGAAACTACAACTGATACATCGAGCATCTGGGACCTTCTGTGCATAAATATATGCTATTATATAATATATAATGATGAGTGCTTGCTTGTGTGTGTGCGGGTGTGTGCGAGTGTGCGCGCGCGCGTGTGTGTAAGAGGGTGCAATGTTAAAGATTATTTTATTTTGATAGGCTTTGAACCTATGTTATCTTTTGAAAAATGTGTTGCTTTTGTATTTGTTGCTACTTCCAATGAATTAAAAATATCGAAAATCTTATTGTAAATAACACATTGTGCTCAGTTATACATTATCTTATAATAAAGTTACTATCTTATCTTTTAATTGATGATTGTGGTACTTTTTTTTGAAAATTCTCAACGCTTAAGGCTTAAGACCTCTAAGGGTTTTATCAAGATCACATTTTACTTTTTTTTGTTTAATTAACCTTCTTTGTATTATTCTTAAAGAATACAATGATATCGAGATTTGATTACTCTTTTTAGACGCCTAGCTAACTGTTCACAAGTCATGTGTTTTCGATACTGGCCTACAGTATAAAATGATTGCTTTTGTAACGATGTTTTTGTAAACATTTTATGTTAGTAAAGATACTTGTGGGGCTTTCAAATCTATGAACGATTACTCTTAATGAGTAAAATGATTACTTTTTATAATTTGTTTACATTGGTTGTTAGTTTGGTCCAATATGAAGTTACATACTATACTTGACTGTTAGAAAACAATGTGTGTTTATTACATTGTATGTTAGTTTGGTCCAATATGAAGTTACATACTATACTTGACTGTTAGAGAACAATGTGTGTTTATTACATTGTAGGTTAGTTTGGTCCAATATGAAGTTACATACTATACTTGACTGTTAGAAAACAATGTGTGTTTATTACATTGGTTGTTAGTTTGGTCCAATATGAAGTTACATACTATACTTGACTGTTAGAAAACAATGTGTGTTTATTACATTGTATGTTAGTTTGGTCCAATATGAAGTTACATACTATACTTGACTGTTAGAAAACAATGTGTGTTTATTACATTGTATGTTAGTTTGGTCCAATATGAAGTTACATACTATACTTGACTGTTAGAAAACAATGTGTGTTTATTACATTGTATGTTAGTTTGGTCCAATATGAAGTTACATACTATACTTGACTGTTAGAGAACAATGTGTGTTTATTACATTGTATGTTAGTTTGGTGAAAGGACAGGTTGTATAGTGCACTTATTGATGTTATGGACAAATTACCTGTCTATAATGTCAGTTATAATCACTGGATATAAATACATAATAGTGTATACGTGTTCCTTATATGGTATGCTAATTAAACATAGCAAGAATTGTCATTGCGTGATTGCAGTCTGTTATGATATTATAACGTATGATTATGTGTGTCTAGCAGTGTATGTAAATGGTCAGCGGGTAAAGTGTAATCACACTATTGCAACGAAGATTAATATTTCTTAAATTCATTTTGTTTTCTGACACAATTCTCCTTCAAGACTTGTGATAAATCAGCATTTATAATCTTGTCTAAGCTCATATTATATGTGTTAAATAATGTAAAAACCTTTTGCTGTTATTTGTATCGCCTTAATGTTGCTCTCACCTAATATTTCTCCTTCTTATTTGCAAATTAACTTCGATGTTTGTAAAGTTGTGATAATATTTATGATGTTCATATAAACAAATGAATATATATATAAACAGATTTTTTATGTTCTGCCCCACACTGATAAATCGTGTATACAAAAACAATATGTTTATTAAATAACTAGTTCATAGTGTGTGTTATATTGCTTTTCGGCTCTGCTTGTATAATGTTTACAGACAATATTTTGGTGAAACTGTGCCAAAAAAAACCCAGCAATAATAAAAACTAAATCAAAAACGAAAAAGATTTGATACAAAACAGAAGAAATACGGAAAAAAACAAAGCCAATACTGAAAGGAAGCGATTTATTGCCAGAGTTATTGTGTACCGATTAACACAACTATAACAAGATACCATTGTTTTTACCGTTCAAGTACACTAACAACAGACTGGTACAATCTGTGATCGTGTCGGAAATTTCTCGTCGCATGACTTCTTCAAGTTTCAGACACCGATAAGACTTTATGTTTTAGCTGTTCTTTTACACTTTTCTCGGCGTTGCCCTGGGCAGAGCGGTTAGCGTCACCAACTTGTGGTTTTGAGTCCCTGACCACAATTGTTATGTGGAAAGGTCTTCCATCTTACTGCGGCGTGCCGGTCAATGAAACAATATCCAATGCAACATACTAATTAACTCACAGGCTAATAATTTGTTGCGACAATGTTTTGTAAATTTCATTCATGAACTTATTTTTGAAAAGGAAACAACATTGTTGTTGACAATTAATGCTTTCTATTATATATACTAATATAATTACACGGGATAATGTAATGTTTTTGGTTATCATTATAAATCAGGCAGATACATATTGTTTATAAATCAATAAATGTTAAAAGTTTAAACTAGTATTGGTTTGTTTAACGTTTCGCAATTACAGAAAAGAAAACTAAACTAATATTCTATGTTCTCTACTAGTGTATTTTCATAAAGGGAATTAGTATTTGTCTTAAATTAGATTTTTCTTTACACGATCAACAATGAATATCCTCATCTATTTCATACAGTCAATTAATTAAATTTAATTTTAAATTACATGTACTTTTTCTTTTTATATCATACAAGGAGTTCTCTACTCAAAACTAACGAAATAAAATGACATTTATATGTTAAGCCATATCATTTGAGGCAAAATATTTTAAAGTGGTTTGTTGAATTTGTTTGTAATGTCACTTTAAAATGTTTGACTATAACAGAAGTACTTCAAAGTTACCCCGTTTAGTCATTGCGTCAGGCGTATCGATAGTTTAAATATTTCTTCAGACAGCTTCGTTATTTCACATAAATATTGGACCAAGCTTTGGGTCGATTAGTATTTATATATAAATTACTTGTAATATCCAAAATAATGTCTGAAGATGGTGATATTATCAATACAAATCCAAAATACACTAGTAATAATCCAAAGTATATCCTCACACTACTGTAATTTAAATAAATAAATAAATAAATAAATAAATAAATAAATAAATAAATAAATAAATAATATTTATTAAACGAATGTAACTCATAAGTCATATATATATACAAATACATGTACATTTCTTCTACCAGAGGCCTTCGGCGACAATGCGATTACATACATGTACAGTTAATTCCAGTTATTACTATTCAACAAAGATGAATGTAATCTGAATGTAAATGAAAGCATATATGAAAATGATAATCTGAAAAGAATTAGGATTATCAAAAACATTTCTGTAATAGATAATAAATGATGAAAATTGAAATTAAAATCAAGTACATGTACATATAAACAGCGTCATAATGATAAATCTATAGATAGAAAGATTTATTTCAGCATAGGAAACATACAATAGTTTACACATAAATGTAAACAATGAAATAATAAGTTGAGAAGAAGAAATAGCCATGTAATGCTTCAAACACCAACGCAATAACGTGAAAACACTTATTTCCATTGCTGTCCTTTGTATTGGTTCCATGACCCAGAGAGGCAAAATAATAAAAATAAATATCGTTAGAAATAAAATATCACCGGGGTATTAAGTTACAATTACAGTGGGTATAGTATACAGTTTATGGAAAATTAATATACACAGAAAATATATATACATGTTATTACAGAATAATTTACCTAAGCCGTAATAAATAAGTAAAGATATTCTTGCTAAAAAGTTAAATCTTCTACTACAAACTTTTCATAATGAAATCTTTATTGGCAATTCTAAAGTTATTAAGATGGTTTAATGTGTTTAAAAATGAGGGTAAATCGTCCAAAGTTTGGACGCTAAAAAATCAAAATTAATTTGAGCCGCACCCTTTAACCTTATGAAGACCATAACCACCTCTCTTGCTTAGCCTTGTATTGTGACTATGGACTGAGTCTTAAGCAACAAAAAATCATCCATGTAACTAGGGGCCAAATTGTTCCTAACCTTAAAGACATGACAAAACATTAAAAAGTAAACACTTTTAACCAAGAAAGATGATTAAATGCTCTATACCAATGCAGGTTCGAGCGTCCAGATTAAGTACACATCTTATCATTTTATTTTGAGTGGTTTGTGGCTTGTTTTGTGAATCTCTGAGATAAAGCATTATACCATTCACATCAGGCATAATCTAAGTGACATAATTATGATAAGACATAATTAGTAGCTCTTTAGTGTATTCTAAGAGAAACTCTCTTTTAAGGTAAAGACATTTTAGACGTGCATTGGCTTTCTTAAGAACAGTATCGGCCATAGAGGCAAATGATAAATGCTGATCTAGAGTGACCCAAGATATTTAACTGACTTGTTCCAAGGCGGTAACTGTCAGGTTTGCTCTTGTCGTAAATGACTCATCACTTATTTGTTCTTACTTTTCGCTTGGTTTGAATGTGAAATACCCTTGTTCTGTACCTTTTCGGAGTTTGATATATGTTGCAATGCTCAAAGGACTTTGTCATATATTCTTATTATTGTTGATTGAATGGAGTTGCCATTACAATTAATATCGAGAATGGACTTGGACTTAAGTTTGTGCTTTGACCTAAAACAATGGACTCGGTTTTACCGAGATGTAACACTACAATAGCTGAGTCGTCAGCACAAAGTAACAATTTATTTTTATCACTGTTGACGTATCATTAATATATATTGGAAAAGGCAGTGGTCCAAGAATAGAACCTTGTGGCACCCCACTGGTGGCAGTGGCCGTTGAAGAAAGAGTTAAAGAGATATCAACTAGCTGTTGTATGTCTGAAAGATATGAGCTAGAAATGGCTTGACCAAGAATCGCAGCTGACAACTTCATAATGGGGATTGAGTGGTCTACCGTATCAAAGGCCTTCCGTAGAACTAGGAGTAGCATACCTACATAGTTACCTTATCGCTTTCTTTTGTAATGGTGTCTGTCAAGTAAATGAGATTAGTGTCAGCGGAAAAAACTACCTCTAAAGCTAGAACGAATTGTATACAACAGATTTTTATCCGTAAAAAAGATTCAACTTGATCGTAGACCAACTTTTCTAGAACTTTTGACACTATGTTTAAAATTGAGACTGGTCTGTAGTAACCAACTGATAATTTATCATTATTCTTAAAAACAACGCATTGAATTAGTGAAAGATTTATAATATGTGTAATATGGTTATTGGACCAACAATAATAGATAACCCATCAATAAGGAAACGAGGGGAATGCCATCTAATCCAGTTGCCTTGTTTAAACCTAGTGATCGTAAATATTTTAAAACTTTGGTTTCATTTACCAAATTAAATAGAAGACTGTTAAGAATGACTTCTTTAGCTGAGTAAAAACTGCTTACAAAGTTACAACTAAACCTGTGTACACATTTTGGAAGTTTTTCAACAGGTTTTCAAGCGTCAGTAGTATATAAAAACTGTTAAAAGTGTCAGCAATAACTTTCTTTACAAAACACATATTGTCATTTATCTTTGAACATGTGTTTGAACTTGAGATTCTAGATCCTTTTTAGAAGGTAAACCAAGGCATTGAGATTTTTGCATAAAGCTTTAGAATCATTACTGTTTTGTTCAATGCTTTTGGTAAAAATCATTCTTGGCTTTATAAACTAATGGCTGTACGTGGTTTCCTAAAGATTTAAAAGCGTCAAAATTGTCCTGACATTTATCATTTTTATATTTGTGAAATGCTTTATCTTTTTCTGCTATAGCTTGAAGAATTTCAGAATCCATCCATGGTTCTGAACTTTGCTTGATTCCTAATTGCTTTACAGTTGCAATATTGTCTAACACCAAAACAAACATATGCTTAAAACTAACCGATGCATCATTTACATTATCACTTAAAATAACTGGAGTCAAATCAATTCATAAAAGCCTGGCTTGAAAATTGTCTTTGTTGTAATTCTTAACTGACCTTATAGCAACAATATTGTGAGAACCAAAATGAGATCTTTTAGTTTTCTAGTACAAAAACCATATATGACCACTGAAAGAAGTGTGAATAACACCAGAGATATTTTGTCATTATCTGAAACAATGATTAGTTCTATTGCTGCAGGCATTCTGGTTGGTTCATATATCACTTGTATAAGGTTGAACATATTGATAAATTATATAAATCACTGTAAAAGAGGGTAAGATTGAGAACATAAAATATATGTGTTCAAATCACCAAGTAAAACAGTTTCATATTGTAAAACTCATTGCTAGATGAAAACACAAAATCTAAAATAGAATAAAAGTCCTGCCGAGAAGGGGGTGTGCAGGTCACTCCAATTAAGATTGGTCTGGACTTGAGTAAAAATTTCAATCTACAAAGCTTTTTTGCCATCATGATCCAGGTCAGTTCTAGTGTTAAAAGATAAGTCTTTCCTAGTATACGTGCACACGCCTCCTCCTTGTTTGTTACGATCTTAACGCAGAATACACTCTTCATGGACACCTCTGGGTCAGGAAATGTGTAGTCAAGCCATGTTTTTGTTACACAAATACGTGCAGTTTTTTATCTTTCTGCTATAATTTCTAATTCGTGCGATTTAGGCAATAAACTTTGTGTATTTATGTGTACAAAAAGCAAACCACGTTTCTAAAAGACTTTGAAGACACTGTCATTTGACGCATTGAATGTATGCTCATCGGTGGAAGGTCCAACGCACGGAGGAACATCACCACACAACATCAGACAACATGTAAGTTATAATGCCATGTAAAAAGCCATGAGAATGAGAAAGTCTTTTTCTCAGAAACTGTATAATTCACATTCAAAAAGGTGTTGACGTGTGTGATATGTCCGTAAGTAAAAGGTAACATTGATACCTGTCCGAAATAAAATTGTCCGGATATACGTCGTCTTTAACATAACCTATAAAATATTTATTTCCTTGCTATGTAAAACACAACTGGAAAGAAGTAAAACGATAAGAATGTTCATCAAAATGTAAGTCATCATCCTGTTTCAACTAGTAGCGTGAAAACGTGCCTGTTTCAATGGAATCTTCCGAATCATAATATGCTTTTATCCGATGAATACACAAAACCGATTCCCGTGGTAGTTGTAATGTTAATATAAAAATTAAATTTATGCTTTACTTCAAAGTTTAAATGTTAATTTATGCATCTCATCTTTCATAAATTGAGCCATTAGTTAAGTGTATAGCACTTTCTTAAAATTCTTTATATTAAAGCTTTTTTTCTAATACATAACACCACATTATTACATAAATTAACTCTGCGGAATTCGAATGTTTTTTTGTAATATCTCTATGTCTTAATCCTGGCTATGTTTCATGGATTTAATTGCTCTTTTTCAAGTTTTCTTGCAGTTGCACATCAACATATTCTTCCAAATATTTTGGAGAGTATTGAGATAGGCCTGTAATTTGAGGGACTATCGTTATCTTTGTCTTCTAAATTGGATACAAGCATGCTTGCTTTAGCTGGTCAGGGAGTATAGCTGTTGTTTATAATACTGATAACTGCAGTAGCTATTTTATCTGTACATGTCTTTTATATACGTGATCTAAAACCATAGTTCCTACCGATTTCTTAGTGTTGAGTGTGCTTATGACATGTTTTACTTGTTGAGGTGTAGCATAATTAAGATGGAATGTTTTTGGTAACAATGTCAATGTAATGATTGCATTATTTTCACTTCAAAATATGCCGTTATCATTAATGTATACTTTCAATGGTATTGTTAATGATTTACCGTTATTATGTCCACATGCTGCTTTCAGATGTCGCCATGTTTATTTTGTAAAAGCTTTATTGTTCACAGCCGTATTGAACCTCTTTTGTTCAAGGTCTTAATCAGATTTATAGTTCGATATCGATAAGTTTCATATCTTTTTTTAACCTTTCCTTTGATGATAATAGTATCTTTATTTCATTTCCTCTTTTTTCATATTACACCAGTAGAGCAAAAATTTCCGTTTTATTCGTTTTCTTTTAAGCGGCGCATTGATATCGCCGTATTAAGTATACAAATAGTCGAGAGCTTTGTTTGAATAATTAAACGTTTAACCTGCATTAATGCGTAGTGTCATTAAAAAATAATGTTGTTATTCTGAAAATTTCTCAATGTCATACTTCTGTGTTTTCTGAATGTCCTTGTTTAAACTGCTGGTGTATCACCAATTCCAGACTCTACCATGTGCTTCTATATATGCTGAGGCCATTGCAGTCGACACAAATATTGCATGCGTACTAAATGTAACAGCTCAGAATTTGTTGGTGGCGTCTTAGCATAAAAATGTTAGTTTATAACGTAATTTGAACGAATAATATGTTTGTGATAGTAATTACATAAAACAAAGCCGAATCATGATAAATAAATTAAATTATTAATACATTTCGGACATTTTTTTTATTTCAATGAAGAATAAATTCAACAATGTGATTTTGTGTATACATTTTATTTTGCTGCTGTTTTGCTTCTCTTTTCAATTTTGCAACCTAGCATTGCATCGTATTCTAGTGGATTATGTAAAACTATTTTCCTTTTGTCTTCACCCAAGATACCTACGAGTATTTATAACTGTTCATAACGATTTGTCCGTGAATTAACAGTGTCATTAATTATAAAATAGTTATAAGGTGAACTGAAATGACAAAGGCACACTGTATATATAACCTCTCCTTAGGCATTATTCTAAAAAAAACTACAATAAAGCTATTTTAAGTTCTTGAATATACGTATTCTCTTTTTATCTTTATTATTTGAAGATACTTTTAAAAGAAGTTAAAATACAATGATGTTTGTTTCATTAAAACCTATTCAAGCCGTCTGAAAATGGAAACGATGCTGTATTATGTATTTCAAAGGAATAGGTACTATCAATTCATAGAATACAGCTTTCAAATGATTATTTATATGGCTATTTACTTCTTTTGCTGCCTACATGTTTGTCACGGTATGAACGATTTGAGTCTATATTATTGAGCTGAATATAAGGGTTAATATTATGATATGACAAGGTGATTAATACACAGAGATTCCAATTCCAATATATTTAAAAAACCTGAACTAGCACATGTATGTAAATGAAAACAATAACTCCGTATATTTAAAATGCACTTTAATTAAAACAACTTAATGAATGCCTGTTGAATATTTCCTGATTAAAGCCGAAGGGCCAGAAATATTTAGTGATATTAAGTAGGGATGTAGATCAAATTCATAAAACGATATTAGAATATTCGGAACAAATTTATATCAGAGTGGCACATAATAACATAATTTGTCATTAATAATGTGTCACCTTTAACCTTACAGTTTAAGGACAAGTTGCGTACACAATGACTTTTTTTAATAATCATATTGTTACATAAAAGGAGCTAGTTAAAAACTCACAATTTAATATTTTACTCTACTCAACGCCAACAAAATATCAACACAAAAAGGCAATTACGTTCTTCGAACTAATCTTTGACATTTCTTTCACATGCAGAGGATGCATTTTCAAAAGGACCAGACGCAAACTGGAACTGAATCGACTGTAAGACAAATAGACAAAACACCAAGGCAAGTTTTATTTATGGAATCGCCAAGTGAAATGCAAATTGAAAGTTTAGTTGGTAGTCGAATTGATGTTAAAATTTAATTGGCTGATTGATTGTCGCTAAGAGTAACGCTAGAACGTTAATCCGTAGCCATAATATATCAATACAGTTACCAGTACACAAGTGACCATTACAAACTCAATGTCAGGATTACCTGACTGATGATAAATTGATGAAATTCCAGCTAACAAATATAAAGACTGAAAGTTGTAAGCTCGTTACGTTCAAGTATGTAAGTAAACCCGTGACGAATAATTAAAAAGTCTGAAAATCGCAGTGACAAAATAATGGCAAATATCTCGGTAATGTATAGGAATAACATAACAATTACGAAGTAGAGTCACAAAAACAGAAAGTATTTACAATTAATATTCGCTTGACGAGATCTAGTTGTCTATTCCAAAAATTAAAAAAAAATCTGGTGGATTGTTAACAAAAAGTATACCCTTATACAACTTATCGCATTTATTACACGCGATCCCGACCGAAGCTGGGTAGAATCAGTATTACGTAATTAGTTTAGCTGATTGCCCCTCCATTGATAAGACGTGTGTTAATTGCAAGTTGACAACTGTTTTCACCACTGTATGTGTGATTTGACGGGGTCTAGGTGGGAGAGGGTGCAGCGAAGGGTCTGTACGCGGTGTAGTGATGCTGATAACCAAAGGGCAGTTCGTTATCAGTTACCAGAAGACATCGCCCAACCCCTTCTATACTAGAGCGATCGTAATCACATATTGCAAGCGTCTTAAGTTGTTTGGAAACGATACGATTAACTAAAGAAATATCATTTGAATTTGACTTCACAAAAGTGAATAAGAATGATAAAAATATTCGAATCCCAAGATCTTTATTCGAATACAGACTTGATATTCGAATATTCGTAAACATCCCGAATATTAAATTTAAATGTATGCAGTTTCCTTAAGAAACATTTGTTAATATTTAAGCATCATTTAATTTAACAATAAATATAGGAGTCGTTTCACACACATACTTCGTACATTGTCGAATTAACGTTCTGTTTTAAATTTCTTTACGGACGATTAATAGGACTTCTTATTGTGTCATGTCACCTAAAGTACCCCGATGCTGTGGCAGAGGTAAACTTAATGAAATGACACTGTAAAAAATGTGTTTTCGTGTCCGCATTCTTATCTCCTTACAGAGCTAGTACGTGTTAGTAAATTTAGAATCTACCAATAGACAACTCCTGTTACAGAACTCAGACAACAGATAACCAGCAACTGTCTGCGTGGAACCAGCGTATTTCGGTCAGACTTTATCAGGAATGTCATACAGTGCTGTGTTTAGATGCGTTTGGTGGTAATTTCAAAGTGTGTTATAATAATACTGACACATAATTTTAGCATGGTAACTAATTGTGTGGATATATTTAGATATCATTGGTCTTAAGCTGGTTTGCAGCAAGCCAGTACCGTAGGATATAAGCGGATATAAATTCCATATGTTGTCTTCTCCATTTCTCCAATATGAAATGCTAAAATGCTGTGCTAGTGTCAGCACTGCAACTCTCAACGGATGACATGTATATGCAGACAATGCGTCGCTTGTCTTGCTGGTGATGTTTACTCAAAGGCGTTGTGTAAAGTAGCAGTGATTGAAGGAGTGTACCGTATTAGTTAATACTATACAGTAGAATAGTGCGTTTAACATCAGTGATATACTGGATAACGTCTGTAATAACAACCATTCTTCTAGTAAATACAACTAATACCTCATTTCACGATCTGAAATTTGTCAACGGAATCGTATAAGTCAGCGTGCTTGAGGAAACAAATCGGCAACGCCTTCATGGATGTGGTATAACTGTACGTATTTTTTACAAGATTGGCATTCTAGTTTAAAAAGCAAATTGAGAGATTCATAACCAGTATAATGCTAGAGGTTGTTAATAACCCGTGCTTAATTCTTAGATTTTTTCGTACAGGACCTTTGTCCTATACCAATTCAAATGTTGGCATATGTTGCAATGCTCTTAAGACTTGGTCATATTTCCTTATTCATGACTACAACAATGTTACCCGTGCAGTGTGGCGGTCGTAAAAACCTTCCCGTGCATGTAATGTACGTTGTCATTTAATTAATTCCTTAAGGACTGTTATGTTTTTCAAGCCCATTTACATATGTACAGGATGCTACAACCATTTACACTTCTTCTCTGGTCAGTTTTCTTCATTATTAAAATTAATTTCATTCACAATTAACAATTTTGTGTTATTCTTCTAATAAAATAATACGTGACTACTTTCATGTAATAACGCCATAACATATATAAAAACGTCAGTGCTTGGACAAATTCTGTCTAAATAGATTGTTTTTCTTTCAATTGGCTGCATTTAAGAAACCCCTAAGGGAGTGCGAGCTTAGAGCTCTGTATAACAGGTAATAAGCACTCCAACCGGTCCTTATCATCGACCGACTGTTTCAAGGCGGTTACTGTTGGGTTTGGTCTCCATGTTTACTGAGTCATCACAATTCTTATTTATACATTTAGTTTGCATGTGAATACCTTAGTCCTGTGTCTTTTGAAATTCTTGTATATGTTGCAATGCTCATAGGACTTGGTCATATTTTATTATTAGGTATTTGATGCTCAGAGGACTTGGTTATATTTCATTAGGTATTTGATGCTCACAGGACTTGGTTATATTTTATTAGGTATTTGATGCTCAGAGGACTTGGTCATATTTCATTATTAGGTATTTGATGCCCACAAGACTTGGTCATATTTCATTATTAGGTATTTGATGCTCATTGGACATGGTCATATTTCATTATTAGATATTTAACGCTCACATAACTTGGTCATATTTCATTATAAGGTATTAAACGCTCACAAGACTTGGTCATATTTCATTATTTGGTATTTGATGCTCATTGGACATGGTCATATTTCATTATTTGGTATTTGATGCTCACAGGACTTAGTTATATTTCATTATTTGGTATTTGATGCTCATTAACTAGGTCATATTTCATTATTAGGTATTTGATGCCCACAAGACTAGGTCATATTTCATTATTTGGTATTTGATGCTCACAGGACTAAGTTATATTTCATTATTTGGTATTTGATGCTCACAGGACTAAGTTATATTTCATTATTAGGTATTTGATGCTTATTGGACTTGGTCATATTTCATTATAAGGTATTTAACGCTCACATGACTAGGTCATATTTCATTATTTGGTATTTGATGCTTATTGGACTTGGTCATATTTCATTATTTGGTATTTGATGCTCACAGGACTAAGTTATATTTCATTATTTGGTATTTGATGCTCATTGGACTAGGTCATATTTCATTATTAGGTATTTGATGCCCACAAGACTAGGTCGTATTTCATTATTAGGTATTTGATGCTCATTGGACTTGGTCATATTTCATTATTTGGTATTTGATGCCCACAAGACTAGGTCGTATTTCATTATTAGGTATTTGATGCTCATTGGACTAGGTCATATTTCATTATTAGGTATTTGATGCCCACAAGACTAGGTCGTATTTCATTATTAGGTATTTGATGCTCATTGGACTTGGTCATATTTCATTATTTGGTATTTAACGCTCACATGACTAGGTCATATTTCATTATTTTGTATTTGATGCTCATTGGACATGGTTATATTTCATTATTAGGTATTTGATGCTCATTTGACATGGTTATATTTCATTATTAGGTATTTGATGCTCATTGGACTTGGTTATATTTCATTATTAGGTATCTGATGCTCACTGGAGTGGATCATGTTTCCTTATTTGAAATTTGACGCTTATAGGGCTTGGTCATATTTCATTATTAGGTATTTGATGCTTAGAGATTAGAGTTTTATTCTTAGCCCTTTTATTTAATGTTTTATCTTTGAGCTAACAAAATATGTTCATCTATCATTTTATTCACAAACGCACTAATACATATCATATTAAGTCGCTTAAAATGACTACTACTATATGATGATGCTTGCGTGGTGTTTTACTAAAAGTTCAAATATTTGTGGTTTAATATTACAAATTATTGAATACTTTAGGCTCACATAAATGTGTATGGATACAGATAAAAACATTATGATTATGATTTATATGCCAGTATTCAGAATAACAGTATTAAGAAATAATTAAGACTAATTGGATTAAAAATGTTCGTCTGTCTGGTACAACGTCGGCTTATGTTTATCATATCGTTGATAAATATCGTTGTATACCCGGATGTGTTCACAAACAGTCGAAATGAATAAATC